>VXBN01031006.1:2966058-3124954 GCA_013397395.1 Sinosuthora webbiana
TGAAGGAAGGAAGGAAGGAAGGAAGGAAGGAAGATCTGTTTTCTGTGCTCTTCACAAGCTCCATCAACAATTCTCTACTTTTGCAGTCTGTTTTCTCCTCAGTCTATATAATCGAAGAAGCTGTTCCTGTTTATCTTATTTTTGGCCACTGGCATGTCTGATTAAGTGTAAAGTAATAAAACATTAGAGATACCTGATCTATTAATAAGTATTTCTGGAACAATTTGCCTCTTCTTCCATCATCAGCAGCCACTATTCTGAGAGAAGTTAAACTTGATAAGAACTAAAAAACTAATCTTATAATAAAATATCCAGCTCTAAGCTGTTGGAAAGAAACATAAAAAGGTCACATTTCATCAGGCTTTAATTTTCCATTCTCATTTTCAAAGAGACTCATCTCTGTATTCTTCGCAGAAGCATAAAGCCCTCCCTACCTCTGATAATCCTTTTATGCTTTCACATTAATATAACAGAGTACAGAGAATTAATTATTAAGTACTGCTTATGCAGTGCTGTAAATATACACTATGTTACAAAACTTAAGATAAGCAATGGCTCCATCCATAATGAGCTTACTATAATTAAATTCATTGTTGAATCTACATATAAAATGTAGCTAGGAGTCAAACCACACAAGAAAAACCTTTAAGCCAGGTAGAGACACAGATGTGAACCTAACTTGTTCCTGGGTGATGAAAATTAACAGCAATTGCAGACTGGTTAACCATTGACTCACATAATTCACTGAGCTTTTTGGCAAGTATCAATAAAATGTGGAAGCTGCATGTTATACATACACAAGGGAGATGAAAAACTGACCTGAGATGTCTAATGGCCCATAATCTCTGTAATGTGTAAGGTTATTTTTTTTTCAGATGAATATGCTGGATATTAAAAATACATAATGATATGCTTAGCATTGTAGGCACATTATTTCATATCAAGATTCATTCTACTTTCAAACTTCAAATGAAAAAAATCCCTTTCCCTCATTACAACTCATAGCTCTGCTGTAGTTGTGTGTTTCTTTGTTTGAAAAGTGGAATCTTTCTAGGAATCAGTTTATAAATTAACCGTGTGACTTCCTGGAACAGTTTATACTTACAGGAAGAAGGTATAGCACATCAAGTACAAAAGGCCTAGAATAAAGAAAAAAATAACGAAAAAAAAAATCTATAATGGTGAGTCTTAGTCATAGACTGATATTTAAGAATGTACTAGGTACAGTAATGTGTATACCCATTAAATACCCAGTAAATATTAATAATTTAATTGTTTTCAACATTAAAGGGAGAAGAAAGTCTGTCTCCTATTCCCAAATTCAAATGAACCTCAAATATAACCTCACATGCTGCCTTTTATGCTGGCAATCATTCCATCTCAATCTCACACAGGGGAAGAATTTCATCATATGATGAACAATTTCCTAGGGAGGAATCCAGTCTCTACTCTACATCATGCCCATGAGGTTGCTTGAGGTAAAAAGCTGCAATTGGGTGTTATCTCTAATTTCATTATGTGAGCAGAGTTCATCTGTTTATAAAATATAATTTACCTTTCTTTGGTACTCCACTCACTTTACCTGGGGTAGCAGACTTTCCTCCTTAAATGTCTGCTTTTTGGGGTTTGGGGTTAAAGATGAAGGCACACAACCCTTTGCACAGTAGAAGGGAAGAAATGGGGTCATCTTTGTGGTCAATTTCTTTTCTTATCCCAAGTGTTTAGATCACTGGTGGGATGGTCTAGCAAGGCAAACCAAGCAGACACACCCCATAGCTGCACTGCTGGCTGGCTCCATGGACAGCCTTGGGGTTGGGCAGATAACGGCAGGAAAGGTGAGAATTTTTAATCACAACTCACAGCTGTCTTGATCCTGATATAAATCAGCACAGTAGAGACAAAATATTTTGTACACATACACTATCCACTTTGCTAGGCAATATGCATCAGCCAAAGTGCCTGGGGAAAAAATCCTAATTGTTGGTTTCAGCAGTAAAGCTTGGCAACATACTGTTAGGCAGGGATTTTTGAAGGCTAACCTTGAAAATACAGGAATATATTGTCCTACTCTCAATATTGCTCATATAATTTCTGCAAGAACTGTGCAGCATTTTTATTTCTAGTGGATTATCTCTAATGGGAGAACCTCTAGATTCCTAGTGTTAAATACAAATTCATACATTTCTTGTTTATTCGCAGCATATGTTCCTTGACTATAGTACATGACACACACTGTGCGTTGCTTCCATAAAACAGATGCTGCAAGGAAGCCAAAAAGCATGAATTTATCTTTAATGTTAAAAATTACCAGAACAGCAGAAAAATACCGACAGAAGAATGGTAGATGAAAAATCAAAACATCTCTAAAATTCTCAAACAATGCCAATTCAAAAGCATTTATGTCATGAACTGTGATATAAAGATGGACCCAAATTTAGAAGACTTTATTTTCAGTTAAGTGTGTTTTAAACCACTTAACTTGATTCTTTAGGATTTTGTGTACTGACTGTGCACTAATATTTAATTCTTTATTTACTCAGGAATTTACAACATAATAAACTCTAAATCCAATGCACTGATTTAAAATAACTAAGGTCTACCCAACATATTTAGACTTTTAGCTTTTCACAGTCATTATGAGGAATTGTTTTCTGAGAGCAGATACTCTATGATTTGTGTCAAATACTTGTGTTAACATCCTGTGTTAACATAATGTTATTACTTAAATTTCACTAGCACTGATGTGGATCTCCCTGAATGCTTGTTTGTAATCTGTTTTGCCTTCAGCACAGAACTCATTCTGCTACTCTAAAAGTTATAATTTATCTGGATTGCCAAATCTTCTCACAGTGACAGACAAACTGGTGGGGTCAGTGACACTTTGACTACTGTTAACCAGCAGAAGTGTAATATAAACTGGATGTTTTTCGTTTTTTAGAGATGGGTCAGCATAAACTAATGGTCATGTTGCATCACTGTTAACCTCTTTCAAGATGAATAAGAGTGAAAAGTGCTTATGTTTTCATTTTTTCATGAACTGATTGATTAGTTGGAGGAGTTGTAAGATTCCTGAGAAACATTCGATCCAACTTCTCTTGATTCATCAAATCATGACAGGTTTTTCCAAATGAAAGCAAGAGACAGTTTATCTTTTTGGGTAAGAGATCTTCATGTAAACTTGACAGAGAGTATCATCACAGTTCCTCTCTGAAATCTTAAATGAATTATAGTATCTGACACTTCACCAAAGCTTTCTTTATATACTTAGAGATTTTTTTTCCTAGATTCCAGTTATTCAGCCTGATTTGAAGAAATTTTCTGTGTGAAAAGGAGAGTGGAAAAAAGTTTTTGTCTTCTTTTTTTAAGAAAAAAAAAAAAAAAAAAGTGCTGTTTAATCTGTTGTAAGCCGTTTCAAGTGCTGTTACAGCCAGAAGTCAGTTTTTTGTCAAAGATAAAGATAATATTTTTTTTGTATTCAAGCTTTTGCTGACAGATTTACACCCTATGTGTATTGAGCACATATTCTAACTAACAGAACTCCACTGTTGCTCCTGTACATATGGAATGTGAGCACGAGTGGAAGTCTCCAAGAATGGGAGTCATGGGAAGGATGTAAGGATTTTCTGTATCCTTAATAATGAGTGGCATCGCTGTCCAGCTTTCATGATACTAAGAGCTGTTTCAAAATTAAAGGGTGTTTGCAAATACAATTTTTTTCCCTCTCTATTGTTCATTATTTTTACAAGGAACACATCCTGGGAGCTTACATGTGGTACCAGGGCTTGCTGAGCAGCTCTTACCCCATTGGTTCAGTGAATCACAAGATAAAGCATGAACAGCTGACCATGCACTTATGCACATCCTGAGCACAGGAATATCATAGGTTGCAAGAAGAGGAAGTAAAATTGAGAAGGGATTTCTTAGGCTCTGGAAATTCATGAGAATTGATTTGGTCAAAAAAGACATCCAGTGCAATCTGTCAATAGTTGAGGAGTGTAGAGGCTAATACAGAATAAAAGATTTATTTTATTTTATTCATCATTCTATTAAGGATTCTACTAAATGTTATCATCCCACTAAGACAAAAAAATAAAAGCAAAAAAAAAGAACAATTAGTAAATAGTATAACTGACTTCAAGCTCAAAAGCCATTGCTCTCACATTCTGAAATTCTTTTTAGTGGACAACAAAATGAACTCATGGGCAGCCCAAAACTCTGGAATTGCCCTTCTAAATATTCAGTTAATGCATCTTTAAAAAAAAATACTACTGTGGGAAAAGAGTAAGCATGATTAAATTAGATGATGCAATTCATTTTTCATCTTTATTAATAAGTATATTTTTATAACCTGTTTATTATATGCAATATATAAAGTTTCCTGAAAATAAATGAAATTTTCACTTTACATATATACAGGTGTAAGTAAAAATGATATATTTTTCCATTATATGAGGCAGGACCTGAATCTTTCAACTTTTGAAGAAACAAAATGAAATACAGCCCCTTTCCAATGTTGCTTACCATATCATAATCTTGCACAATTTATCCATACATACCATAACAATAAAAATGAACTTTGATTCTTGCAATCACATCATACTTGTTTATTTAAAGGTCAACCATTACTCTTAGAAGTAAACCCATTAAAATATTGTGATGTAAGGATGTAAATTACAATGCATCTAAATGTGAAGTTATTACTTAAACATCAAATGACACTGAAGACGTGACTAAAAACTAAATAAGAATCATCAGTATTCAGCTGGAAAAATCAGGATCAGAGAGTGACTGTGATTTTTTTTTTTGAGCAGCCTGATAGACCTGGACCTGAAATTTTGAAAACTTCATGAGATTGTGCTTTTAAAAAAAATCTGGTATTTTCTGATATTCTGTTTCCTTTTCAAGATACAGAGTCATCTGAATGTTGACTGGCTTTAACCAGCCATCTCAAAATTATTTATGTAGGAAAATTAAATGAAACAAGGTCAAGTCACCTCTGTGTGAAAAATAACAGTCAGAAAAATACATTTGTACCATATCAATTTTTAATGTTACCTGATTTTATCTTGATTTCTAAGTGGATATATTCCTCATCCTCCTCATTAAAACAACCTCACTGGAAAAAATGAAAAGGATTACATTCAAAGAGCATGGATATAATTCATGCCTAAAAGCAAATGCAGAAAATAATCAAATGTCTTAGGAGAAAGTCAAGAGGGCTCCTGTCTGAGCTAAAGCTGTGGGTCTCAAAACAGAGTTTTCAAAGGACCAAAAAGAAAGGCAAGCTCTGAGAGGAACAGATGCTGAGACAAGGTACTTACATGAATGAAGGAATGCAATATCTGTCATCAAAGTGTGAGCTAGGAGTGTGTGACCTATTTAGTTTAGTGAAACAAAGGCTGAGAGAGGATAATATTGCTGTCTATAAAACCTTCCAGAGAGAGGTTTAAACTTTTGGGAGGAAGATCTTCAGGCAAAAGGATATACAGAATCATGGCTGTGAATACATTTAGACTAAAAACACAAGAACACTCAGGGAGTCAGAGCTCAAAAATGCATCTATTTAGCATTGGACATAAAACATAAGAGGAAAGCCTTGCATTACTATAAAAATGTTAAACAAAGACAACAAATACTTTGCTGTGACAAGAAAAATCTGGCAAACTATCATGCTGAGATCTCTGGTTTTTGGTGGGTTTTTTTTTGTGTGGTTTTTGTTTGTTTGTTTGTTTGTTTGTTTTTAAATACATTAATGCCTTATTTTGGCCATTGAAAAGCGGAGTTGCAATCAGCTGGCTAATGTGAAAATGTACAGATCCTGTCTGAAATGAAGAAGCAAGAGCATCAGAATATTTGGTTATTTTTCAAGTGCTATGGAAATCTTCTCTCATAACTTTGATACATGGCTGAGCTTCCAAATCCAACCAATCTGATTTATTTAAAAGTAGGGGTAGTAGTCAGAAAGGGAACCTCGAAAACCAAGGCTATGGGTTTGGCTGGCTTACTTTCAGCTCCTGGGAACAGGAAGTGTTACAGAAAATTACAGGCTGTTAATATTACTTAGACCAGTGACAGATCTAGTATTTGTAGCTGGTGAGGAGTGCAACAGAAAATATTGTAGTAGATGTGCATGTTTGTGTGATTGTGTGTGCTGAGTGTGTGTGTGCATGTAAGGCAGCAGAGATATAAGGGGGCAGTAGCAAAGGAAACAAGACAGTGAAGCTTTTTGTCTAAGTAACATCCCCAAGACAAGACTATTAATTTATTATACTTTTTAAAAAGGTCGCTGTCTTTTAAAGCACCTTGTCAATGCACTCTGTTCATTAACTTCTCAGGTTGCCATATATCTCTCTCTGCTGAGTTTGGGAGTAAGCCAGCAAAATGTCCATGGAGGGACACTGTGCAAGAGCAAGGCAAAAAAGAATGCCACGGAGCATTTGTTGGTTTTATTTGTCAGCTCAGAAAATCTGCCTCATTTAATCTCCCTGGAACCAGGAGCATCCAGCTCAGCACTCAGCTGAATAAAAACCTAGGTACAACAGAATGTCCAGCAGTTTAGGTGTTCAGTCCCATGTCTGAGGAGGTACCTTGGAGCTAGCCAGGGAAATTCCCAGTGGAGCTGCAACATGAGCACAGCCTGTGTGGAGGTGAGCTAGCTTCCAAGGGCACCTTCTGCACTAAGCACAAGAGAGAAGTAAGGCTCAGAAAGTTTTCAGCAAGTGTTATACAGGTCTGGTGGGGATGGACACAATTACTCCCAAGGTAAGAATCAGCCTTGATGGAGATTGTAACAGGAGATGATTACCTGCCAGCATGCATTTGTCAGGAAAAAGCCACAGAAAGCCAATCTGATTTGCTTCTAAAACTAGCATAAATACAGGTAAATAGACAAGTCATGGACATACACATAATGCTAGTAAGATTTCAAACTGTCTTATTTAAGACCACGAAGTCCAGACAAAACTTACTGGATGTGTGCAAAAACAAACATACCGTAAAGCTATTTTAGTGGCTGTGTACAAATATCTGCTTTGGCATGTGGGTTGTATCACAAATGTTCATCTAAAATTCAGTTGATGTAAGTTAGGGTAGATTAATTAATTGCTCGGATGAAATAGCTGAGTGTTTCATAAGTCATATTAAAATTATTTAGAAGTAATGAAATGAAATGCTCAGAGATAATATATGTTGCAATTTATCATAGAATCATAGAATGATTTGGGTTGGAAGAGGCCTTAGAGGTCATCTAGTTTCAAGTCCCCTGCTGTGAACAGGGACACTTTTCTCTAGACCGTTTAATATGGAAATGTGAAATTTCCATTTAACATGGAAATGTAAAATTCTATCTTTAGACAAGAAAATTATTTTCATATATGTATGGGATGGAGAATGAACAACGAGCTTACAATACCACCTAAAGAATTTTTGGCTCATATTGTGACCAGAAACTGAACTTAAGCCAATGAGTCTGACTGTTGCAAACATTGAAACTCCATATTGGCATGTTTGAGCAGAACACCAGAACTAATGGAAAAAAAAAATCTGATGTTGTACTCCGGGGATCTTAAGCCAGAATACTGTTTTTAGTTTTGATCACTATATTTTACAAATTATGTGATCAGATGAGAATATATGAGACGGAAGCAATAAAGATGATCAGATTGTCAAAAAGAAATGGAATGCTACAAGGAAAATTTGAGAAAACCAGTGTTATTTAGGCTAAACAAAATAAGAAAAAGGATATAGGTGGTATTATATAAAATATTCATATAAAATAGATAGAAAGAGAATAAAATTTATTCATTTTGACAGAGAGAAAAACATTTTACTTAATGTAACAAGACTGAAGTTCTGGTTAAGAATTAAAAAAATGTCCTACGATGACTGACATAGATCACTTTTAAAGTCTCCAAAATGCTAAGATTTTAATAACAATTTAAACTGATATTTTAAAGAGTGAGAAAAATATTTTTGTTCTCTTGGGACACTGATGTTGCTAAAGTGCTTTCCAGAACAGTTTACTTATGGAATAGAAAAAGGGTATTTTACAGTAAGCTTTGATATACCTCATCAAGTAGAATCATGGTGTCAAAAATCTCGACCATTGGACTTTGGCACATCTATGAAAGACATGGTCAGGCTCTTGACTCATGCCCAAAACTATACCCTGTTTTCCAAGCAGGTAATCAAAACAGTTCCACAGAACTTGGTTTTGATACCTGCTTTCAGTCAGCTTCACCTAATGCCTGCTGAAGACAATCAGAAGAATTCATACTTCGGTCAGGTTTTGTCCAGCTTGCTCTAGTACTTTATATCTCATTTGGAGTGAGTGTATCAAGGGAAAGAGTAGAGGACTACTCACTCAAAATGTGAATGGTATCATTTGGCCTGAAGATCACTTCAGGTAATTATTTATATGATGAATGAATATGAAACAAGTGAAAGATGGACTTGAGGCTAAAGGGGTTTAAAAGGATTTTGCAAGTGTAATGACCATATCCCAGTGAGTTTCAAAGGAGCTTCGTTACTTTAAGTGCCTTTGAGAACCCCATGCCACACAAACTGTGTAAGAGTTCTGCTGTTAGGCACAGGGTGTGTGCAGTTCATCATCCTCCTTCTTTGGGATCTGCAGTTATACAGAGACCAGCTTAATTCCATTTCCAAAATGTACCAAGTTAGTTCAAACTAATTGTCTTAATGCCAGTTCAGAAAGGACTCACATTTCCTAAAACTTTCTAAATTGTAGTGGTAAACCTCAAAGAGGCTAAGGCTGCCCAAAAAGAGTTTTGGAGAATTCCAGAGAACTTTAGCAAAATTTTCTGCCTTAAAAGTTGTTCAGAATATCTTCTCATTTTTGAAAATATTTTTCAAGTATATTTTCTAATCTGATTTTTTTTCCCTAAATAAAACTGATAAGTCTGATAACTGATAACTGATATTATTTGTCTTAATTCCAATAATCAGTAGATTTAATTACAAGTTACTTGAAGTCACCCATTTTAACTTAATTAAAATTTTCAGCATTTTTGTGTTAATTTTAGATTAAACAGGGAACTACAGAATGTCATCGTCCTACATCATACGTACAAGCAATTTCTTTGTATTGCATATAAACTTTCCACAGAGATTAGGTAGAACTTTTTTTTCAGGGAGCATCAAGCATTATTCTTGATTAGGCCTTATTTACTTTGATGTTCTTTAATATCAGCATAACCTGGACTCTGTGTGTTTCATGGTGTTTTATGTCAGACTGCATGTGATTGAATCTCTTTAACTCAATGGCTTTAGCAAGTGAAGCACAATTGATGTGCTACACTTCCAACATCTTCCAGTTCTGCTTTATGCATGAAAACTCCATGTTGTGTGTTAAGATTACTCTGTGATGTGAACAGACATGAGGAGAATTAGAAATTCTACTCAAAAGTGCATGCCTCATCTGAAATAAACACTCATAGGCAAACATCCTAAGAAAGAAAAGTCCAAAGTACTATTTTTTATTAAATACGAGAAAAACATATTTGGAAAACAGTCCAAGAGAAATTAAAAATGAGATTTATGTTTTCATTTGTTCATATATGAAACACATAATTCAGAGTGAAGGGGGCTAACTGTGTTGCAGCATAGAACAATGAGGTTATTTTAAAGTGAAAACAAGAATTAGTAATTGGTACAGACATTTATAAGTTGATGTGTGAATTCTACGTTGTATCAGAGAAGAATGCAGTTACTGTTGTGATCAGTGGCTCAAGGACCAAGTGAAGATGAATCATCAGTTGTGGCTCCCAGGGGTCAAGAGGCACAGACACGTTGAGTGAGTTCAGTGAAGGGCCATGAGAGTGATTAGGTGATTCAGAGATTCTGACAGATGAAGAGATGCTGAGCAAACTGTGGCTTCTCAGCTCAAAAAGAAAGGACTCAGGGGGTTTGGTGGATCTTACCAAAGCATGCAAATACCTGCCTGGAGCAGGGTAAGAATGATGGCACAGCCAAACTCTTATTGGTGCCCAGGAACAGTACAGGCACGTAGTAATGTCAAAAGTTAAAATATGGAAATTTTTTTAAAATATTTTTTCTCCATTCTGTGATTTTTTGATTCACTAAATGCTTTATTTCATTTTTATGTAAGGTGAAAAATGTTTTCATGTATTTGCATTCTTGCAGGGTGTACAGATGTACAGGAATTGTAACTTATACCTAAGTGTATTTTCCAAGAAAACTATTTACAATATAGTTCCCTAAGCTAATGTTGCAATGAGTTCTGTCTCTTTGTGTAAAAGCTGACTCTGTGATGTTTTGAAGTTAATAGCACGATTTTAAAGCAGGGAGCTTTCAGATGTTTTCCCTAACTACCTGTTGCTTTTGAGTTTGTAGTGACTGTAATGTTTTTGAAAACTGTCTTCTACTTGCTGGAAGTACTCTAAAATCTATTGTTTACTTTCATTTATGAGGTTTAATAGTTAGCACTGTAGTCTTCCAGTGGTGAGAGAAATCCTTTTTGTAACTACTGTTATTTTCATTTTTTATATATTGTTGTTAGCTTTCTTCTTTAGCAGCCTATACCTTGCAGCACTATATGAACGCTTCTTTTACACATCTAAAGTGACTGAAAGATGTTTTTCTTTATATTTACTATATCCACAAGCTATCATTCTAAACATAACCTCTTGCTCCATGCACTTCTCAGTAGTATTTCTCCAATGCTGTCTGAAGAGCCTGTCAAAAAGGCCATCAGCAAAGACATCAACAAAAACTTAAAGCTTTTTAATGAAGCACTAGGGTACACTGGAATGGACTCTAAATAAAGTTTAAATGATAACCATGGAATACTGGAATACTACATTTTTGTGGAACTTCAGGTTTCTAATAAGTCAAGGACAGAAAGAACACTTGTGCATGTATTTACAACAGTTGATAGAGAAGAGGCTCAGCCCTGACTGAAGTAAATTAATTAGTAACCACATCGATACACAAGTATCAGTCCATTAATGCCATTGTGAAAGAAAATGCTTTAAGGCATGACACTGCAGAAGGAGCTTTTTTGTTTCATAAAGGTACTGAAGAATTTGCTAAGATAGGGCAATACATTTCAAATAGAAATATTTTGTAAGCAATCTTTTTTAAAATTTAGAAAATTTCATTTTCCATCTTATGTAGGTTGATTTAAATATTACCTATTTAGTTATGTTTCACAACTAAATATAGTGGACTTGCTTATTGGTGTATTCAAAATAATGTGATGCCAGGGAAAATTTACCTTTTTCAAAAATTCCACTAAGGAAAGCCTCTGTTTTCAGATACACCTACATTATATATACAGCCATTTAAAGAGACACAAAGAGCAGAGTTCTCTGCTAGATTGATGAAATAAGACCTCACTTCAAGGGAAAGAAAATGACAGCTCTAAGGCAGATTCTTTAATGTAAGACTATTCCTAATACATGTTAATTTGGACAATGGTTGATTCATGAAACGACACCTCAGCTATTTTAACAAGACACTTGATATCTTATTTTTCATTTTCATGGCTGCTACTTCTTTTTAATACATGTTAAAAAATTAACCTTTCAGAAAATATTACTGTAAAGAGACTGTACAACTAGGAAAAAGGGGTATGCTTGCCCCTGAAAAGGAAATCTCACCAAGATGTGTTCATAGCTGGTTTGAGCTGTAAAGCTGACACCACGCTGTGGTTGCCTGCCTGGCACTTCCTCTATTCATTGCCTCCTGTTAGGTGTGCTAGAGGTGGAGGATTGCCCAGGGCACTGGAAGGTCACTGTGGTTTCCTCCAGCTGGCAAGGCTGGTGCCTGGTGCTGACAAGCACACTGGGGAGAAGCCAGCAAACCCTCTCAGGCTCTTCACCCCACTGGTGCTCCCAGAGGTCTGACAAAGAGGGTATTGTCTCAACTTGAAAAAAACAAAAGAAGCATTCAATTGTATTTAGTTATTTTAATACAGCTTTTTTTGTCTTGTAAAACTAAAGTTGCAATTAGGGATGGAGCTGATGCACAATCCAGTACCTAGAACTGAGGCCATGATGAGGCCATGAATGTAAACATGGATTCTGTGGTAGCAGCTGCTCTCTACACGACCTGTGTGGAAAAAAATCTCTGATCTCTGAGAATAAGAACTGCCACTTTCGACACCCCAATAAAATGCATATAATTAAAAAACTATCAAGCATCAATTCTAGCTCTACCTAAAAGTTATATCGCTGAATTAAATAGTCTTATGCTTGTTTTCTGATAACACAAACTTTAGACAAGACTTCCAAATAAATGAAAAAGTAAACCATGCTTCTGATGTGCTCTTTTTCAGATGGCATGTAAAGCAATACCTTGTTTCATAACTTTCAAAAGTCTCACAGAAGTTTATGAGGAGTATGTTCATGTCAAAATACCAACAC
Source organism: Sinosuthora webbiana (assembly GCA_013397395.1). Classification (NCBI taxonomy): domain Eukaryota; kingdom Metazoa; phylum Chordata; class Aves; order Passeriformes; family Sylviidae; genus Sinosuthora; species Sinosuthora webbiana. Next base: position 2,978,463 of record VXBN01031006.1, read on the forward strand.
TGGACCAATAAACAATGCAGATCTCATTCCTCTGAGACAATGAGTTTACAATGTAGCTTCAAATTAGAAAGGAACCTTATATTTTGTATGAATAAGATGCTGTGAAAGTGGTATAATTTGAATGAAAGTGATAAAAATTTTGTGTATCTTCTGCCTGCCTGGTACAGCTTGATTTAGTTCAATTTTAGGAATTAATATTTATAATTTCCTTGGAGATCCTTTGCTGAAAGATGCCGTGCACTAGCAATCAACTACCATTGCTGAAATTGTTCTCTATGTTTGGCAAATCACGTTCTTCCTTGGCTTTTCATTCTGAAATAGCCAGTTCAAATGAGGTATACTTAAATTCTTGCCATTAGAAATATCAGTTTTGTCATCTAAGCCACCATTAAGAGCTCACTAGAGAGATTATTAGGTATTTAGTGGTAAAACAGAAATATCAGGCCATTAGAGATGAGGTACAGTGGTTTTCATCTGTCTCATAGCAGTTGGCACATCAAAGGATTTGAGCAGTGGTTGTCCAGCAGATGAAGAATTTTTATGCAGAGGCAAGGAGGATCCCTGATTAACCCTGTGGCTTTTTCAGAGCCAGTGAGTTACTGCGGACACTGTAAAAGGTATGTTAATTTACCTTTGGATCTCCCTAGTCAGCTTGGGTTATTTTCCTGCACTGGACCTCAGAAGCTGACATATTCTTGACTCATGCTATGGTAGCTTGGGTTTAATCACAGTCCAGCTTCTAGGTGCTATGTTCTATGAGAATCCAGCAAATAAGCAATGAAACAGATTGGATTTGGGCCTTAACCATCTCCTTGGCCCTAAGCTGTCTAAGCACTAGTACAAAAATTAAATGAAATCCAAGCTAACAAATAGAGCAATCAGGTAAAATACGGTGACTTATAAATAAACATCAGCAAAAGTCCTGAGGGAAACACTATCCATTAATAGCTATCAGATATAATGTTTTAAGAAACAGCAAGAAAAGTATAAAATCGCTGAACAGAATAATTCAAATGTTACCATAATTTGCCCTCTGGTGGATATGTATTAGGTATTATATGAAATTCTATGAATTTGCACAGTTTTCCCTCACACTCTCATGTAATTTAGTGGATGGGATGGGTGATGATTACTTAATGAGCAGCTACTCAAGTTTTTTTCCCCTGTGTGGTGCCAGGATTTATTTACTATGGGAAAGTTAAATCTGCTCTAAAGGCAGAATAATTAATTTTCTCGTGGTCTAAGCCACTCTCCAAAGAAGTACCTGAATGCTTTACAGACATAGGGTTTGGTACAATCTGGTCAGGTTTTTAATACCCTGCCTACTTAAAGATTGTCTTGAGAAGAATTCTCTGGAAAACATACACTATATTACTTTCAATTTTGCATGACCACGCACCTGGCTTGGGACAATTGCAGACACACCTACCTGCAGGTTGAGAAGTGATTGAGAGCAGCCCTGTGGAAAAGTGCTTGAGGGTGATGAAAAACTCAACACGAGCTGGCAATGTGTGCTCACAGCACAGCAAGCCAATGGAATCCTAGGCTGCATCCAAAGGACCCCAGTCAGACCTCCCTCAAAGGAAGGAATTTTGCCCCTCTTCTCTGCTCTTGTGACACCACACCCGGAGTGGTGCATCCAGCTCTGGTGCCAACAAAACAATAAGGACATGGAACTGTTGGAGCAAGCCCAGAGGAGGCCACCAAGTTGATAAGGGGACTGGAGCACCTCCCCTATGAAGTCAAACTGAGAAAGTTCAACCAGGAGAAGAGAAGCTTGCGTAGAGACCTTATAGCAATCTTCTAGTATCTGAAGGGACCTGCAAGGAAGTTGGAGAGGGAACTGTAGTGGTAAGAGAAGGAGGAATAGCTTCAAACTGAAAGAGAGTAGATTTAGATTAGATCTTGGGAAGCAATTCTTTACTGTGAGGGTGGTGGGGGAACAATTTGCCTACAGAAGTTGTAGGTGCCCCACTGCTGGAAGTGTTCAAGGCCAGGTTGGACAGGGCTTTGAGCAGCCTGGTCTAGTGAGAGCTGTTGTTGCCCAAGACAAGGAAAAGAGAGTGCAAAAATTTTCAGTTTTCATGGTGAAATCTGTTAAAGTAGAAAAATCTTGAAAAGGTGAAGCACCCGAAGGCATTCCCTTAACAAAAAGCTTCTCAGCGAATGAAGCGAGTGTCGGCAGATTAAAAAAAAAAAAAAAAAGGAAATGCAATCAGTCTTCCTATTGATTTATATTTATCCTTATCTAATTCTGTACATAATCTAAATTTAAATCCATCTACCATCTACTGCTACAATTTCCAACCACTGGAAATTAAAATCCGGTTGTTTACCCCATGCTGAATTATTCTATTTACAGATACTTCATTTATGATTAATCAGAAATTTCAATTGCGTGAGCTAGGTAGATTCATTACTAATGCACATGATGGAGCCCACTAATCCCAGTCCACAGCTTTTAATGACCTCAAACTCCCTCTCTGTCTATATGCAGATATTTTGCTTCCAAACAGCATGGTTTTTACCTCACTTCTTAACTCAACCCTGTAACTGGCTACTCAATTCTTAATTATTATTAATGACTCACTCTGCCCCGAGGAAAATATTCAACAAAGCAAAAGCTACCAATGGCACGTGGCTCATTAAAGTCACATTAGTTTCAATATTTGAGAGGATACTTCAAAACCGTAAATAACTCATTAAACTAGCTACATCATCTTCCTCCTCTCATGTGCATGTAAGAATGTATTTCTTCTCGTGCCTTCGCCACCATCAAAGCACAGTCATGAAATTTACTTTTTCATACTGGTTTTTTGAGAACTAAAATCATAGACATAGATTAAAATAGTCCTAACCTAGAAGAAAAAACTTATTTTTGAAAAAAAAATTAAAGGGATTAACAAAAATACCTTTTTTGAGTTGTACAAGTTCTCTTCAATAAATACCAGGTTTGATCACAGAATGGTTGGGGTCAGAAGGTACATCTGGGGATCATTTATTCAACGCCCAAGCTAAAGCAATGAACATGTACTTCCAAATCCATCACTTGACCTGTACATCTTGGTGTTTAGTACACAGAGACACAAGAGCAAAATCTTTAAATTCAGAAATCTTCAACTTCTATGGAAGTCCTAAATTAAAGAAGTTTTCAAAGACAAGCTGTAGGAAACATGCTTAAAACCAAGATTCCAGCTGCCAGTGTGAAGACAGTCTGTGTAAATAAGCAGAAAATGCTGAAAAGGATCACACAGTTTTTGTGTATGTAGTTATTCTTTGGTACTCAGAATCACAGAATCACAGAATCAGCCAGGTTGGAAGGGGAGACTCAGCGCAGATAAGATTTGTCAGGCACAGCCCAAATATTTAGACTGTGAACTGAAGCAGGTATTACAGTGTTTTTTAGCATAAAGCCACAGAAAGTAGTGTGCACCCCTAAGAACATTCATGGTTGAGAGAAGAGGATGCTACCTTTGCTGTATCACCCTGGCTGCCTGGGCCAGCAGGAGAGGAAAGTACCCGCAACACCCAGGAGGATCCAGAATGTCAGTGCAGTGTCTGCTCAGCTCTCCTCCCCTCAGTTCAGGGTCATCTTGTAGGAGTGCGTTTCCACACCCAAGCAAATGATTCTGTTTAAGGAAAAAAGTTTCAGTTTACCTTTGGATATATAAGGAAGCCAAGCTAGAAAGTTCTGTGCTCTTTTCATCTGCATTGGCCCAGTGCCAGCACAGGGGCACGGGCTGGGTTTTAGAAATGTTTCTCAAAACCTGTAGCTGTTTCTATTGGCAGCAAGCCAAATTAGGCCTCCTAAAACATTAAATATTTAAGAAGGGGCACAGAGATGCTCAAGTGCTTTTGGGGAGTGTCTTAGTCAGGTGTCAGATGCTTATCTGGCACCTGCAAACAACTTTTGTTCTTTTTTTTCTGTGTTGTTTGTTATTTTACCATTTATTAAAACCTTTGCTTTACAAAACACACCCAAGGAGCCCTCTCACAGTATTCTTAAACCACTCTGAGAAGTTGCAGGTCAACCCTCAGACTTGATACATCTTCATGGCATTTAATAAAGGCTGGCCACATGTAAGACTGTATCATCATCTCTGCAAAAAACCCTTCCTCTTTCAGGCACAGACCTAGTTACTTCTAGGCTGCTGGACACAAAAAGGAGAAAAATGACCAATTGCTTCTGGAGCCCTCGGGAGGAGCAGAGCCTCACTAATATCCCTGTGCACCTGTGAGAGTGACAGTCCACTTTATAAGCTTCAACATCGAATAGCTGCTATGGGTATTTTTTTCTCTCTGTGTGAACATAAGCACTGGCTGGTTCCAAGCAAGGAACTGAAGAATTACATCTATTTGCTGTCACTATATATTTTGTATAGCTCCCAGGAAAGAGTTTAATTTGCAACACACAGGCCATCATTTTCGTCAAGTGGCCTTATTATGATTATTACTTGTTGTATGTGGTTCTCGACACATTTATGGGAAGATCTGAGCCAGCCTAAATGACCTTGCAGTACACAGGATCACATCCAGACAATAAAGTCTTTTTCCTTTTTGAGGAGTGGTTTAGATATTTCTGAACAATTCATTACAGACATACATTTTTGGTGAAGCTTCTGGTTTTATCAATCAAATTTAGGCACTTCACTGGAATAAATTAGGAAAGTGTTTCCATGTTTTTATTGTAGTTTTTGTATGCTTACTAAGGCTAAGTTTTACATTTTAAGTTCTTAATTAATATTGCCTTTATTTTATTAATAAAAACACCTTAATATTTTATTAATAGTTGGCAAACAAATAATGACTTGTTTCATGCTAATAACAGAAAAACAATGCTAAAATAACATAAAAATGATAAATACAGGAAAATCAAGGCACTCTAAACAGTACAATGCCTTTTGAATTCTTATTATATCCTACAGTCAGCTGTTTTCAAAAGGTGTTGACTGGTATCCTATGCATAGATGCCTAGTACAGCCTAAAATTGCAACTATGAATATGAAAATAATGCAGGAGCTGGAAGAAACTTTGTGCACATTAGTGTACTTAAAGAAAACTCTGCTTCCATTTATGACCTTAACAAGCACAAAAATTCATTTGTATTTATAGCACTTTAGAAAGCAAGTCCCCTCAGTGGCAGCAAGGCTCAATGGGAGAATTCATGGCTTAATAGCATAATGTGCTAATAACAACACCTATACGTGGCTGAGTCTGTAATTGTGTCCCTCTGGATACGGGGACCTCGTCTGAACACATTCAAATTGCCCTAGACTGCAAATGCCTGGAGCTATTCCAAGCTCATTCCACTTCATAGCTGCTCTAAAAATAAACTCAAGAGTTTTGCACTTCATTCTTTTAAAAGCACTTACAAGAGCTATGCTCAGGTTGGGGATTTAGTGATGTGAAATACTACAGGTCCAGTGCAGTTCCTTTCCAGATGGCTTCTAGGTGCAATTCAGAGGAGACAATTAACTACCTAGAGAGAACATTCAAAGTGCAGTGAAACTTCTTTACAAACACAGGTAACCCAGGCAGCCTCCGTGTCTTTGTGCAGTGGACATCACCACCCTGTGATGTCTTTCTCACATGACAAGCACAGGTAGGAAGAGCTGACTACTATTGCTATTTTAACATCTCAGTTCTGCATTTGTAGCAATATCTGAGGGTTACTAGCTAAGTAGTTATGATCCAGTTGGAATATTAAGATTGCATCTATTAAAAATTGCTCCCCAAAGAGGTCTGAGACAGAGGAGAACATGTCAATACAAGAAGCAGAGAGGAACAGCTCTGGATACAGTCTGGATTGACTGCCCTGTGTCCTCAGGTGCAGTGACAGCACAGGTGGAACACAGCCATTTTAAGAAGCATAATTTTCATATCAGTGATTTCTATGGCTTTTGAGGTGTTTCATACCTTTAAAAGCAACATACAGTGCAGTGGGCTTCAGTAGCTGAATGGTTAAGTGCTTAAAATGTTATCTAAAATATTACTTAATAGAAATGTTGCAGTAGTCCCCAAATATTTTTCTTAGCTTTTTACAAAAATAAATTAATAATTGAAATCCACTTTGGAGAGACTCTCACTTCTTCTAATAGTTAAGGAACAGTTTGTGAAGGAACAGGAAAGCAGCAATCTTCTCAAACCAGAACAGCAGAGATAAACACTTGGCACACTCTGATACACAGAGATAATGCAGGCTCAAGAGGTACAATACTGGGCATCTAGGTCTCTGAAGTGTGGAATTTTCAGCTTGAAAAGTAACAGCTTCAAGTTCTTCCAAGAATCTGAAGGAAAAGAGTTTGAAAAGGGAAAAGGTACAGAGAGAAAAAAAAAACTGTAATGGAAATAGCTTCTTCCTCCTTAATACATAAAAAGCTGGTTTCCTATCAGTTGCAGAGGTGCAAATCTCAGCTGTTCCTGAAATTGCAGGACACTTTAAATGACAGCAAAATCTAGTCCAGCAAAAATAGTTTTTTTATTGCAGCCACCTTGCAACAAGCACTGTCCTTTAGAAACAAACTTTTGAAATTGAATGTTCTCTTGCTGCCTTTTATCAGAGAAGAGCAGCCCATCAGAGCTCTCTGCAGTTTCCCAGGGGTGCCTGCAGACATTAAAAGAGATGAGCAGGTCAAGGCACACTAAAACATGACAAAATCCCAGACGGATCACGCACAGAATTTACCTCTAACGTCCTCTTCAGGCAAATGTTCTTGCATAAATTCAACTTCATGCACACCTGCCAGTAAGTTTGTAGATTTATATATATATATTTCAGGGATGAATAGTAAATCATGTAAGATAAGATAGCCTAGAAGCACAACCACATCAAGAATTTCTGCGTTATGCTGCTTGTGGGTGGAACATACAAGTAGAAAACTAAATACCACTTACAAGGGGAAGAAGTAGGACCATATAATAGTTACAGCTATATTTTCAAGTGTTTAATATTTGGATTTTTAAGCCTTTATTTGCCTGGACATATTTAAATGGGCCTGTTTCTGTGCAGTTCTTTATAAATTGATTCGACTTGCAGCATTTTCAAAAGTGTTTAGGCAGTACAAGACTCTTAGATTGGAAACAGACAAACTCAAATTTAGAAAAAAAAATGCATAGATGCCTAAAGGATCATAATTTTTGTCAGAACCATTACACTCAGGTCATTAGTGTAAGTGACATAGGAAAGAGTATTTACAAACGCTAAGATCAGCCTAGCTCATTTTCCCAGTCACTCTACGTAGTCCATGGGAAAGAAAACTTTTCTGGATTGTTATTAGGAACAAGCAATGTCCCGTTTTAAGGGATTTAGTGACTTCCCCCAGCCTTGTTTCTGGTGTGAGACCAAGCACCCCACTCCATCCCTGGATTTCCCTGAGAAGTAGATGCAACTCAGGTTGAAAGGTCCTGAACACTCAAAAGGAGAAGGGAATCAGGAGGATTGGAGTAGGGGAGAAATACTTTAGATTATGAATGCTGATTGGTAGCAGATAATTGTGTTTCTGTGTGAGAGACCAGAAAAGAACATTTGAACCCTCAAGCATAATCCTACTCTCTTCCACCTGCAACTGGTTGTGAATTTTGGCAAGGCCTGGAACTAAAAGTCACACACGCTGAATCATGGTTCATACCGGACATGAGGCAGAGCCACCAGTTCAGATACATTGCACATCTGCAAACAGAGTGTTCAAATGGAGGAAAACAAGCTGTAAAATGTAAAATGTAAAATGTAAAATGTAAAATGTAAAATGTAAAATGTAAAATGTAAAATGTAAAATGTAAAATGTAAAATGTAAAATGTAAAATGTAAAATGTAAAATGTAAAATGTAAAATGTAAAATGTAAAATGTAAAATGTAAAATGTAAAATGTAAAATGTAAAATGTAAAATGTAAAATGTAAAATGTAAAATGTAAAATGTAAAATGTAAAATGTAAAATGTAAAATGTAAAATGTAAAATGTAAAATGTAAAATGTAAAATGTAAAATGTAAAATGTAAAATGTAAAATGTAAAATGTAAAATGTAAAATGTAAAATGTAAAATGTAAAATGTAAAATGTAAAATGTAAAATGTAAAATGTAAAATGTAAAATGTAAAATGTAAAATGTAAAATGTAAAATGTAAAATGTAAAATGTAAAATGTAAAATGTAAAATGTAAAATGTAAAATGTAAAATGTAAAATGTAAAATGTAAAATGTAAAATGTAAAATGTAAAATGTAAAATGTAAAATGTAAAATGTAAAATGTAAAATGTAAAATGTAAAATGTAAAATGTAAAATGTAAAATGTAAAATGTAAAATGTAAAATGTAAAATGTAAAATGTAAAATGTAAAATGTAAAATGTAAAAGCAAGCTGGAAAAACTTTGTAGCACACAGCTGACATGACTCTGCCCAGCTTTCCCAGCAATGGCAAGCGAAGGCTTGAGTGAATTTGGCTTTGGAAAAATCTGTGAGTGTGTGAAATAATCAAAAAGGGTAAAAGCCATAAGCTTGAAAGGTCTTAAGTAAATCCCAGTATTCAAATCCATACAGGATTTTGTTCAGTTCATCTCACCCATGACAAAGGTTCAACATTAGGAACTATGCAGGATCAACAAGCCTTTCAATCATACTCTGAAAAGTGTTTTGAGTCTTGATGGGTGATAAGGGGGCCCAGCAAAGTTCACCTTTGCTGAAGTCAGTAATGCTCTGCACTCATCAGAAAGAGCAGGAGTGAAAGCCCCTCATGCTGAGAAATGTGGGCTGGATTCATAACAAAATTTGGAACAGAGTCTTAAGTAGTTTTAGATTTAGTTTTGACATTGGCACACATGAATGCATATGTTGTCATTATCTTGGTTAGTGATGCTTTTTCAAGCTTATTTGCATTCGGGTGCAGAAAAAAACCAACAAACCAGTGGATTCTGTTGGTCTGGAATAGACATCAACTATAAACAGGAACATTTTCAGTTTCATATTCATGTTTTTGTAGGGTGGTTTGAGTCTTTGTTTTTGGGTTTGGTTTGGGGTTTTTTTGAGGTTGTCTGGCTATGGTTTTTATTTTAAGTTGGCCAGGTTGAACTACCCCAAACCCAAAATGCTATTAAAGAAAGGATCAGATTTTGAGATGCAAACTATCACCTTCTGAACAGCTCTTCTGCTGTCTTTAGCTAAACCCCTGAGAGTTCTACCTCTGTATGGCTTCTATAATTGCAATGTTCAGTCATCTCAAAGACATTATTTCTGTCTTATTGGCTGAAATTATGCCCCCTATTCTCATCTGATAATGGTTCTGATTTTGAATCATATAATTCAGGCACTTCACAGCAGTAGCAGTAAGGGCAGAACATTTTAATTATTTTCATCTCTCATCCCTACATGCTGCTTTTTTACATGCACATCTCACAATATGCAATCAGAACTAGAAATAAAGAAAACAACTATTGAATGGAAGTCAGGTTAAAGTCCTGTGTTAAAACACCTAAGTATTTTCTTATTAACAGATCCAATGAAATTTTAAATTTTGCCAGTAATTTATTTGGATCTAGAAACTCTAAACTACAACGGATTTATGCCTGATGCAGTCCATAACAGCCAAAAGAGGTGTTAATTCACTGACAAGTGGCTACTATTCCAGTTTTACACCCCTGGTATGTCTTTTTCTTTTAGTAAAGAAGTGTATATACTTTAAATTAACAATTTGGTTTTAGACTCCATAAAAATGTACACATTAATTTATGTGTCTTGTATGGCTAAAAAAGAGCTAAATAACCTGATAAATTAAATTGCTATGCATTTGAGAAATGCCACAAGCCTGCTAAGAATGTATATATATATTTATATATATCTTTCCAGGACAAATACTGATGTTTAAATGGTCCATGGAAGGTAACTCCATGTAGCTTGATCCAAGGTCATAGAAACCTAATCAAAACCTTTTCCTAATTCTTAGATTGAATCTTTATTAAACTTAGATCAAACCATTATTGAACTTAGATAAATTTCTTTCCTAGAATCTTTAAAAAATGACTGATACCTGCTTTTTACACACTAGGTTGCTTGCTCTTCTTCCAACTTATTTCCTTGATTTTTCTTTTTAAATCTTTGTATTTTTATAGAAATAAATCTATTTCATAACTTTTATGTATTTGTTTATTCTAGGATACATCGTGAATTTAAATATTTTTTTAAAGTTGCTAGCGTTAGACACTTATCATGACAGTTGTATAACCTGTTTCAAAGGAATTTGTATGTTATCTTTTTCAAAATCTACCCCAGTATAAGATTTTTATTCAGCTAGAATGAGGCTTTTCCTTTTTGGCAATAGCATTCTAACATTAACTGCTATTTTGCTACCTATCTGCTTTAAGGTCCAGATCCCTTCTTTTCTCTGTTTCATAAGTCTTTTTTGTGTTTCTCCTCCCTAGTCAAAAAGTTCTTCTATTTTCTTTGTTAATTTAATCCTCTTGATTTTGGATTCCATTTCTTGACTGGCAGAGTTGATTTGTTTCCTCTGACCCTTACTTCTGATCTGCTTCCATGTCAAAATATTCCACAGGGTGGAGAGAAATCTTCTGCACAGAAGCTGAGTGACACAGTGTTTATACACACTTTACCTACCTGTATGTAGCCACACTATTCCTTGAGGGAATTCCCAGGGGCAGATGAACACAGGCAGAGAATACAGGCACACACATGATGTTCATAACCTCAGACCACTTTTTATGCATGAAACTCAATGGAATTTAATTCCACTCATCACTCTGCTTTGCTCTTATGTGCTTACACCATGCAGAAAACATCTTTCTGTCATAACAAATGCCACACTTTTGGCTGCTCCATCTAATCTCCTTGTTATGAACATTGTTAAATACATATTTTGGCTTGACTTGGTGTAGCCATGAGCTTTCTCTGCTGAGTCATTTATTTCCCACTGTCTTGTTTACGTTAGTTTACAGTTCAGTTTATGGTAGCAACAGCTTTTACAACCCCTAGTTCATGATTATGTGATAGGAGTGGGGAAAGCTAAATGCTCAGAGGTAAAACACTCCCATGCAGAGGATCATTCTGCTGTTCAGTGCTGTGGGTTGGAGACTCAGGATAAGCATAGGTATAGATTGCCATTATCAAGAGTTGTCTAAAAGCCAAAGGTGTTACGATAGCAATTCTTGCATGTGTATAGTCTTTGTAATAACAAAAGTCAAAACTAGTATGTGGCAATGAGGTTGTATAGACAATATAATTGGCCTAATGTTGATTTAAATTTAACCTCAAAGTCAAAAGCCTGGAATCTATCTCTTCTAAAAGTGAAATTAATATATATCTGAAATATTTTATACTGACCGAAGTAGAAAGAATCCATTAATTGATTTTGCTGGAAAAAGTCCAACTCATATCACTTGGGAAATCTGCCCTCTCAAAAATACTGAAGATCTGAGAACTATCAATGCCTACTAAAATTAATGGGAACTGCTGATGCTCTCGGAAACAAACCCTGTAGAGTTACATTATCTTAACTTACTGCTTTTTTTTTTTTTAATAATGTTTTCTCTTCTTATTGTAAGGTCCAGCAGAAGGACAATATCCTGCAACACAGCAAAATTTCATCTTCATGTGACAACTACTTCAGTCACAACTACTTTTCCTCTCAGAAAGTTATTCTACAATGTATTGAACATCATCAGTGAACTGGCAATGCGACTGTGAACTGTTATCAGAGAAATATTTTTCAACATTGCCTTCTGTAGTATTTGATGCATGCTATGAAGGACACCTGGGGTTTTACTGAAGTTGGGAAAAGAGCTTGGATTTTTATTGCAGAAGAGAATGTTAACACCAATAATGAACTATTCTTATAAAGTTCCTTGAATTAATGCATCTGCATATCTTCCAATGCTAATCAATATCTAGCTGCTGGGAAGAGAAACACTGAACCAAGATGAAAATCTTAGAGCACTGTTTATGTTTAGTTTTGAGTGAGCAGAACATGTCCCTTACAGAGGCTGGACCATTCACATGCAGATTCTTAGAGAAACACTTCAGGAACAGCTGCCCAGACATCAGTGTCTTCCAGTGTCCTTGACAGGTGCCCAAATAGCTGTTACATCTCTAGTGCACAGCAGTCTCAGCTCAGCCCAGCTCCTACCACAGGCACAGGCTGATACAGAGGTAAAAAACCAGCTTTTCCCATTTAAGGCAAATTTCATTCTTCTCTGATCAGCAGCAAAGGGAGCAGTTAGTGTTCAACAGACCTTTGAGTTTTAGAGGTAAAGACCTTTCTCTGGCCTGATGCAGCTTATCTTGGATTCAATATATTAGTACTTAAAAGTCCATTAATCCTGACTGAACGTGCTTTACTAGAAACTTTGAAATAAAAAGGCAGGATAACTGCTGAACAAAACAGAGGGCACAGACTTCTTACCTGATATTCCCCCTGACATTTCAGCATCCAGCCTCTCTCAAACCACGTAGCTGCAGCAGCAGAGATAGGGAGATATGGAGTGACTGAGTCACCTCTGACATTTATTTTGAGTCATGAAAATAATATTATGCATTTACAGTGCAGTAATTCTTCAAATTGAATTTATCCCTGTGGACTTCTCCAGCATTCCTCTTATCAGGTGATAAGACTGAGTTTTGTTCACATTTATTTTCCAGCCATGCTTCACAACCACTTGAAGGTTTCCCATTCAGGAGGAAGAGTTTTATTAGGGCACATGGACCAGTCAATCTATCCATGCCAGTGAACTGCAGGAAAGGCCAGCAAACGGTTCAAGTCACTGGTGCTCTGGCCTAGCAGTCAATCACTGAAGAGAGCAAAAGTTTTTAATGCATTAAATTTCACTCAGTACTGGAATAAGTGGGTATATGCTATTTGAGGAAATACCAACCCAAAATAAAAAATAAATAATTTTAGTTTTAATTCCTTCAAATTGTCAGTTGGTTTTCACACTGAAATTGTGTAAAATTGAGTAATTTTCTTCTGTTAATCCAACCACCATTACCAGAAGTAGGCAACTGATTTCTCCAACTAGTTTTCTCTGTAACTGCTCTGAATTAATTATGCTCATTAATTTACAAGTAAATTCCAAATATGCAAGAAAATGCCCCCGTTGTATGAAGCTTTGCATAAAAACCTGAGCTACACAAAATCCATTCTGTAGTATATATAACCTAATATAATACAATCACAATATATTACAGCCACTAAAGTAAGAAGACTTTTGATTTCACATGCAAAGCTGTGGAAGTCTTATTAAACAGAGACTTGCTGCAGTTTCTTAGTGTCTTCCTTATTGATTATCCTTCATTGCATCTCTCAAGTCTTAGAGCAGGAATTGTGATACTGAATTTTTGTTAGAGCTCTTTCTCAAGAATTTCATCCATTTTTTCTTCCATTACCATTTTCTGTGTCAGGTTCTAATTTTTGGATGTAAATCTACAGCAAACTTAATGCCATCTCCTATAACAGCTGTGTGCTATGACAAAAGGCAAAAAACCAGACATCTATATAGCATTACGCTACCCACTCTAGCATATGTAAAACTTGTACTCAGTGAGGCAAATCATCTACTGTTTGGGCTAAAGTTTTACAAATTTTTTGGTGTCTTGATGTTAAAGTCCAATGAACTAATAAATTAAAAGACCACTACAAAATATCTTTCACTTGAAAAAAATTTAATGGCTTGCTTGAACCAGAATTCTTATGGTTTGTGGATTAAAAATGAATTATTATGAAATAAAAATGTATTTATGAAGCAAGGTATAGATTTCTAGTGTTTTAATATATCAGCTGAATGTCTTATGTCACAGCTGACAAAAAAGTCCACCCAGGTCCTGTAATAGAAGAGCAGAAGGCACCCCATGACTATGCTGGCCTCTAGTCAAGTTTTGTGGGTAAACTTCTGTTGTCCTTCCTATGAAGTGTATTTGCAACCAGATTTGGGTTAAATTTCCAATTTATAAGCTAATTCTTTGTCAAATGTTTACAGGTCCTGTAAACAGACACCCTTACAGTACATTCTTTGACAAAACCAACTGCAGACACTCTTTCAGCAGATGGAGTTGATGAGCTGATGGAACAGCCAAGAGGGCACTAGGTCTCTAGTACCCTCTGAGATCTCTTTTAATGAGCCTTTGACAGTTTCTTTATATGTGAAATGAGAACTCTTACCTGCTTTTCCTGCACAGCTGTACTACAACTGTGATTGTTGGATTACTCGTACAGTTTTTGTGCTTGTCTTTCAATGAAAATTTTCTCATTTCAATATCCTTGAGCATATGGGTCTAAATCTGACTTCATGTACTCAAAATGTATCTGTGTTTCACCTACATAAAAAAAAAAAAAATCTCTCTATGTCCCTTGATGGTGCAGCACTGAGGATCAGGACAAAGAACAGGGAGGGATTCTACATATGCTTCCAAAAGCACTAATTCCCAGAGAAAGCCAGGGACAAAGAACCAAAACCACCACTGTGCACCGTCTTTTAAATGGGAGAGGTACAAGGGGTGGGTACAATTCTCCAGCCAATAGGGATTGTACAAGGGAAGAGCTAGAGGTGGGACTTACAGAACTACAACCAATGGGGGAAAGCAAGGGGAGGACACAGCTTGAGGGAACCAATAGGGCGTCGAGGAACATGGAAACTTCTGGACCTGAAGGTGGGGTCGGCTGGGGATTGACAACATCAGGAGACAGGGTCAGGGAGGAGTTTAGGCAGGGGGCTGGGACAGCAACGACTGACAGGGAACTTTCTAGAACAAAGGGCAGGGATTAGGGAAGATTGACACTCAGGTAGGTGGGGTGAAAAGCAGTTTGGGGAGTGATGGACAATTCCGAGAGGGAGGGGAAACTTGGAATAAACCAACAGGCTGGAACAGACCATTTAAAAGGTTACATTGAAGAAAATCACAGCACAGCATCCAGGGAGCCCTGCTTGTTTGCCTCAGTGTTCTCCCCAGGAGTGAGATGTGGGCAAGGAGGGCAGTGCCCCTTGCCCTGGCTGGTCCTTCCCTGCCCACTGGCCAGCAGACTGCTGGCACACAGTGCACACCAGCTCCCCTCTGCCTGGTTCTGCTTCGGGGTCAGCTAGACTGGGTCAGTGTCAGCTCTGCAGCTGCGCATTCTGGGCTGGTTTGCAGAACGGACATTACCACTGAGACCACCAGATGTCTCATTTTGAGATCCCCTTGGGGGTCCACTGTAAACTCTGGGTGTTATAGAAGATTTTTATACCTTTTATAAAATGACTAGGAGAATACAGCATTAACCTAATAGATCTAGGTGAGTCAGAAGACACTTAAGGCTTAATCTAGGGGGAAAACAGCAGCTATGATGTAAAAAGATAGGTGTTTTTTGGTATTTGAATCTTTGCTACAACGTGGAAAAGAAAGTAAAATTTCCTTTTCTGTCTAGTGAAACAGTAAAACAGATTTTGTAGCATAGAAATTAGGGAATTCGTCTAAGAGAAGTTACATTTGAAACAACTTTTGTCATAAGGTTTAAGATTATTTAATGTAGAAATCAGACATCTTTCTATAAAGATCATGTCCAAAGAATCTATATTAGGAGAATTAACTAAACACCACACACAAAAAACTCCAGAAAAATCCCAGAAACCCAACCCCATAACTCCATTCTCTCTTTTTTTTTTTTTTTTTTTTTCTTATTTCATGACTTTATAAATTTTGTGCTGCAGAACAATGCAGCTTTCAAAGATGGGGTGAAGCTTGTTCTTGGCTGTAACCAAGTAACGAAAATATTTTGGCTAAGTGGCTGTTTGTATTTTGAATTTCTCAAGCTTAAGACGAAATGAACCTGAAGAGTGGGTTTTGATTTTCTATCCATAAAGTTAATTTTTTTGTTGTTGTTGTGGTAGTTGTGGTATTTCAGGGTACTTGAAGGCCCTCTGGAAGGATGAATGAATATCACACACTCTGTACTGGAGACATGTAAGTCATTGGGATAGCACGTGGAGGTCAGGCTGACTGTGCTAGACAATAATCCTACCCTATCTGTGGGCCAACTACTTTTAAAATAAAAACATTCATCTTCCTCATTGATTCCTCCACATGGTCTGTTACAAAGTGCTTTGTCTTATACACATTCTGTGCACACCTACCAAGATGGCTCTGCCTTGTTCTTGGACTGAATTTGTTGATACACCTAATATCCAACAAGTCTTCTTATCTGCTTGTTTTTTATAGTTTGAGTTTGTTTGGTTTGTTTCCCTGCTTATGCCACCTATATTCTCACAAATATCTTCTGTTAAATACTCAGAGGCACTCAAAATGTAAATCTAACACAAAGTTTTGATAATGCAATTTTCACCTGTGATTCAGGGATCATTGGACAAAACAAACAAACAAACAAATAAACAAAAAACCCTCACTGTGCTGGAAGGGAAATTGTATTATCTCCTTTTAGACAAAACTCTGAAAGTCTGAGTTCTATGGCTCTGATGGCTAATTTTTAATAGCAATTGAACACTCCAGGCTCCCAGTAAAGTTACAGTCATAGGCCTGCAATTTCTCTTTAAAGTACTTTTACCACATTATACTTTTCCTAAATCCTTTTGATTAGGTTGGAGCACAAACATCACAATTCTGATTTCTGCTATTGAACTATGTGAACATAACCAGTTTCTCAATTTATGTTGTTAAACATTTTGTAAGGAAATTGCCTATTGTGTTTTGTTGTGGTTTTCATTAATATAATGTAACTCAGCTTTCTCTAAGATTAAAATCAAAGATGAATAACTTTGTGCTCAGCTAGAGCATGCCATTTGTTAATTCATAAAAAAGGAATAATGCTTGAATGAATAATTTAGTAAACCACTGTGCATCCTTTTCAGCTGCTTTATTTTCTTCCACAAATTACACTTATTTGCAAAAATATATTTAGAGAGTTTGAGGAAAAATTCTTTCTCTTTATTTTCCTTTTTTTTTTTTTTTTTTTTTTTTTTTTTTTCTTAGTAAGCACAAAATTATTTTGTGCTTTTTAATTCTGAATACCTGACTGAAAAATCTTTCAGGAATTTAAAGTCTCATTATTGGTTTTTATTAAAGCACTCTTTGAACTTTCTTTTTACTTTTTTTTCTTGATGATTGCTTCTGTGATGCTCATTGCAGTCCTGTGCAAATAAGTGATTATGAACAGCAAATGTAGTGTTGAAAACCAAACGATGTTTTATATGTGCATGGTAAGTGTAACACCAGTGTAACAGTTGTCAGGCAGATTGATCTTTTGTAGCAAGTCCAAAATGCCTGAAAAAGATGAACATATGCAAAACGCAGTTAGGCCAGTGACCTAAATTACCAGGCACAGGTCATTCCAGGTATTTGGGTGTGATGCCTCTGTTCAGAATCATTTAAGACTAAAAAGACTGTATTGTGGGATCAAATAGGAAAGATCTCTCCAGTGAAATCTCTTTGCCATGAAGGGCTTAATGCACTTTTAAGGGAGGGTTCTAGCTAGGGAGATATGGATTAGGATGTTTTTTAGCTCAGGAGTGAATTGAAATTATATTACCATAATTATGTTTTTATGTGTTCTTCTAATAATTAGTCTGTTGGCCAAAAAGGTCGGGTTAGGGGGAGAAAAGGCCAAAAGTACTATGAATTTTGGAAAGAGCTTCAGGTAAGGAATGAATGAATGGATGGATTGAGACATTAATTCACACAGAATTTTAGCTGTTTTTATTCCAAGACAGATATCCCAGAAGCTTTACTGCATAAATGATTTAAGAAGACTCCTTCAACTAATGTCACTTCTTCACTGCTTGCCTTGCAGTTATTTTGATGACTTGTTAAGGATATACTTTCAGATTCATGAGATAATGCAATTCTCACAACTTTCATCCTCACTTTAAAGGAAGAAGATATACCTTCTAATGCTTATGGCTGCAGATAATAAGTAGAAAGCTATTCTGTGCATTTCTTTGATGCACAGAACCTAAACATCTCTTTTTATTGCCACATTTTAAAGAGAAATCTTTTGAGAAGTACAGAGAAGTAATATACTAGGATTGCCATTTGGGATGCTATGGGACATTTAAGAAAAAAAAAAAAAAAAAAAAGGGAGATTTGTGTCTCTCTGGACCTAAATTCTGGACAATGTTACTTTAGGACATCCTAGATAGCACCTGGTTACTGCCCTTAGGCAAGTGAAGTGAGTCCAGCACATAGTGTAATCAGGTTGACATATGCTCTGATCTATTGGATTAACTGCTTAAAATGATGTACCATTTCCCCCTCCTCTATAAAAGGAGAAATCTGAATGAGGATTGCATTCCTCACTCTGGCAGTAATATCTAGAACCATAATACTTGTGCCCCTTCTGGATCTAGACCATGGATATGTGAAGAAGAGTATCTTCAATGGAGAATAGATACCCTATACTGGTGTGAATAGCTTTCACAGTATTTGCAATTTATTCCGTATTAGAAACTGAAAACTTTGCCTTTTCACAGATGGTTAAAAAACCAGGATGAACTAGGATCTACTATCCAATGTTAATGTTATACTTTGTCTTTATTAAGTGGAAGGTTATTGATTTGAATAATTGCATTGCATGACATGTCATTACCTTGTGTCAGTGAATTAATGCTAACAAAATACCTGGGAAGAGAAAATTAGTTCAGTAATACTGCTAATAGTCATAACGATGTATTGATTACACATTAACACAATAAGACATATAGTTATATGCAGTATATTAATTCTACATTGATATCCATAAATATTTTTAATATTGTGCCTAATTGTCCAATTATACTTTCTGTTTGGAATCAGAGTATGGGGAATTTTCACCAGTGAAGAAATGTGTATAGCCTTTTTTTTAACATGTCTGTGCATTTGTTTTCTTTTGGACTGCAGAAATGTCAGAGTCAAGGTGTCCCTGTAGCTGATCCTACTGGCTACATGCTTAGCAGAACTTGTACCTACAAGGGAAATTTTGCCTTGGGGTCTTCATGAACATAATGCAACTGAACTGTGTTACTGGCAAATTATGTGTAAGAAACTTCATTTTATACTGTGTATTACCCTTTTGTGTCAGTGATATCCTCTCTTCTTTGCCTTTATTATCCATGTTAGACATTTTCAGGTATATATCTTAAAACACATTTAATTTCAAAACTGAGGTCTATTGTGAAATAATGACAAAAAAAAAAAGCCCACAACATGTCTGTGGTGGTGATTTTAAGTCAGTCACTATGCAGCCTTTCTTCAGAGACCTACAGACATAATTGCACACAATTGAACACTGGGCAGTGTAATTTGGAGGCATTTTCATGTCTCAGGTGATTTGAGTTTTTTGGTGCCAGATTGTTTTCTTTGTGAGGAATTCCTCCCCCATTGGCAGCACTGTCAACAGCCCTATTTGTCAGCCTGACTGAGGTACTTACAAATTACTTTAGATTTGCACATTAACATGATGCAGAATAACCTTTTACATCCAGTATCAAGAGATATATTCTAAAAACAAACATCTAATAAATGCATCAAGGCACTTCTTACGCAGCCCTTGGCAATACAGGTGATGCCAGATAGAACAGCTCCATTGGGGTAGCTGTAATCTTTTCATCTCTGGTTTAAAAGCCTCTATTTCTTCTGCCTGCAAATGTCAGATACTAACCAATACATACAGATAGATTGATTTAGGCAGACATCATAAGTGTCTTGTTTAGTTAAAAAAAAAAAAATCAGAAATCACTGGGGAAATAACTCTTACAGCTAGTACTAAAACAATAGACCTGAGTGACTTGTGGAAAGATTCTCACATATGTGATAAACAAGCTAGCTTGGATAACAGAAATTGTCTTTCTGTGCAACATCAAGCTAAGAATAAGGCTAATTTACTCTGCTTCTTGTCAAGATATAGGGTGTATACCAAATTTTTTGGTGTGCTGGATTACCATTTAGCTTTCTCTCATGAAGTAAAGTAGGTCACCCCTGCACTGAACTGAAACTAATACAGTATAGGTACAACTCAGGCAAGGAAATTCTTCCTAGAATTATGGCTTGCTTTTTTGTTGTTGTTTTTTTGTTTTGTTTTGTTTTGTTTTTTTGTGGTTTTTTTAGTTTGTTGTTGTTGTTTTGTTTTTTGTTTGTTTGTTTGTTGTGTTTTGTTTTTTTCCCTCCATTTCTGCTAGTTGATTTAGAAAAATCTTGTCTTTTCCTTTGACATCCTCAGTTTGTAAGACTGACATATGAAATGCTTAAGTGACTATAGCAAATTTATTTATGGATTACCATATCCATGGGAAGAACAAATTTATCTCCATGTGGTAAAAATACTATTTTCCTTTTTTGCTAATTATTTAATATGAAGCAGAGGAAGGACATCAGTAGCATTTCATATGCTTTAACTGTCTAGTAGCAGACTCTCTGAAAGTTTTTTGACATAATTTTTTCCATAATTTTACACTGTCATGAGTGTTCCATGACAGTTTAGCAACACCTGGAAGCAAAGAATTAAGATGTTAAGATGTGTTCTAAATACTATTACAAGGCCTCTACCACTATATTTTGGGTTCCATATTACTTAAAAGGATTACCAAGGGAAAGCTACATTAATTTGCAGCTCAAACCTGAGAAGTGAGTGCAAGTTCACTGTAACTTGTAACCTAAAACAATGAATGTCAGTAAAACCAGTATGACAGACAGACAAATGGGATAAATTTCACTTAAACTGATTTTAACATTTCCAAAAATCAAATATTTGTGCTAAACTACTCTATGTTTAATGGAGACATTTAGGTAGCCCAGGAAGTGCTACCTGGAAGTGCTACCAGATGAGAGGGGTACCTGAGAGATCAAAATATGACATTTAACGTAGGTAGAACAAATAATCTTGTCAAAATGCCTGTGGAAGTATTCAGTGTCTGTGGAAACTGGATATGAACATAATTCAGTCACCTAAACGTTGGTGAGTAGAACTATTCAAGGAATCCTTATCAGGATGACATATTGTCACTGGATTTGTGAGTAATCCAGCAGTAGAAAATCTGACAGGAGACCTGAGATTATCTGAGATGTTAGTGGTTGCAAATGATTCACAAACTTCAAAGTTCAAAACAAAGTTCATGAATCAAGACATGAACTTAAAAAATAGAAATTAGAAAAATAGTCCTTAAAGACTAAAATTAGTTCAAAATAATTAAAAATCTCAACCCCTCAGGTATCAGTTTTGGGGTGGGTGCTGTTAACATCTTTATCAGTGACATGGACAGTGGGATCCAGCACACTTTCAACAATTTCCTGACAACACCAAACTGTGTGGGACAGACACCCTGGAGGGCAGGGATGCCATCCAGAGGGACCTCATGAGGCTGGAGAGGTGGGCCCATGGGAACATTCTGAAACTCAGGAAGGTCAACTCCTTAACCTGAGTTGGGGCAATCCAAAATAGAAACAGAGAATGGCTGGGCAGAGAATGGATTAAGAGCAGCCTTGAGCATAAGAATTTGGGGTGTTGGTTGTCAAGGAGCTCAACATGACACAGCAACATGTACTCACAGACCAGGAAGCCAAAGGTGACCTGGGCAGCATTAGAAGAAACATGATCAGCAGCATGATCAAGCTCATAATCACTTAATTAACTCAAGATATTGAAACGAGGTGAATTTTAAGGACCCTTTCAACCCAAAACAGTCTGCAATTCATGAAAAAATATTCAATAACATAGTACCAGAGCTATGCCACAATTACATCTGATAAACTAGAGTGAACATAAATCTGGGAGTCAGAATAACAAAGAGTTATTTGTTATAGATTAGATACTTCCTAATAATTAATTAATAATTAATGCCCAGACAAGCCAAATGGTCACTCTCCTGCAGATTTTTCTGTAGCCTGTTTGTAAAGGCCTCATGATGGTTTGTGCCATCTCAGGACTCTCAGCTTCAGTGGTAAGCTCCATTGAGGAGATCTGGGAAAATAATAGCACAGATGGAAATTTCTTAGTGTTGTGACAAATCCAGCACATGCAAAATGTAGTTTTGTCTTTCCCTCTTCCATAGATCTTCTCTCATTCTTCTACCTTTTCTCTCACCTTTTTGTTTCTTTTATACTCTAACCACAGTCCAACATTTCCCCTCCACCTCTGTCCAGATCTAGAACAACCTCTGAAAAAGGGAATATCTACAGAGGATATATTATCTCTAATTAGGAACATGAGTTAGGATTTTTCTCAGGTCTAGACAGAAAATTTTGAGCAGCCAAAGCTCCCTGTAATTTAATTACAAAATTTCTTTGACTGCATGTGGTAATGAATGCTTTGATTGTTCAAAAATCATTTTGATTTCAACGATTGTTGCAAGTTAAAATTTATCACAAGTGCAGGAACATCCTCAACAATATGACAAATATTTCAGGTGTTGGTAATAAACAGTAGTGTTAGGAAATATTTGGAGTAAAATGACATATTTTTGGAGAAGCTTCTGACTTACTCATAAAAAATTCTGCGCTGATTGAGGAAGTGGATTTTGAATGAAGATTTTGAAGACAATTATATTAGGATGAAGAAGGAGAAAACTTACTTAGGACTCCACATGCCTATTCTTTCTATTTCCTGGAGATGTAGGCCATTAAGTATTATTCAGATCATTGTAGTTAATTCAACTATTGAATTGATATGTTTTGTAGACTCTAAACTCTCCAAAATACAGGTCCTAAATTCCTTGAGGGGTTGGAGGAGCTGCACTGCTTAATAATTTAAAATATATTGCCTATGACTATCAAATATGCTTTGTATTTCTACCACTTTTCAAAAGGACAACATTTGATGGCCTTTCTAATCAGGAATAGACTCATCCAAGACTGAATCAAAACTTCAGATTACACCAGCTAGTAGTAGAATTCAGACATCTCTCAGTCTCACCAGGGAATTGACTTTTTCTTGCTAATTGCTTTGGTCTCCTTGATATGGTTCGTGCTGTGCTGCTTATAAGCCTGACTGATATCCTAGAAATGCCTTCTAAACGACTTCCTTATCAGTGACAAATCCTTTTAGCTCCCTGGAGGAACAAGGAAGAGAGTTGTTTTATCCTCTTTCACTGAAACATGAAGATTACTACTGCTTTTCCAAAAATTTACACACAAACTGACCAAAATGCAGTTATTATGACAATCTTATTTTGATATTGTTTCCCATAGTGAAAAATCCACATTGTTTATTGTGGATTCAGTGCTGAGTCCTACTCAGACTTCTTTGAGAAATGTCAGGGGCATAAAATGAAGAAAAAAATGCTGCAAAAAATGGCTGTGCGGTATTGCTGATGCCTTGTTTCACTGTTATTTTTTTAAGGAAATGGGTTGGGAAAGAAGTTGAAAAGGAGAAATGGAAACGTGGTGAGAGGATGAACCCTCAGAAGCAAATTGCAACTCTTCCTCTGTAACCATCCCTTTCTCCCTTCATAGTGTACTCCATCTTCTTCCTTCTGCCTTTTCTTATAACTCTTTAAAATATTATCCCAGTCTTTCATTTACATTTGTTTGCTTTCTGAGGGCTTTTGGCTCTCTTGGATTTAATCAAGAAAACCTGGGCAACCTACTAGATGATCATGGTGTTACATTATGTTTTTCCCCACCTTTTTTTGCTGCAGGCACATCCAAGTTTGAATTCTCCATGAATCATAATGGAGTTCCAGCTTTGGAATAATAGATTGGTAGTGACACTGCAAACTATGGCTGTCTTGGTTTGTTAAATACTGGCTATCTGAAAGGAAAACTTGAGGTTGTATTGACAGATCAGAAAATGAAGCAGGAACTGTGTGACATATGATTCCTCTCATAGTCACCTGTGAGGAAAGAAGTTTGATATGTGTCAGTGATGTTTGGTGACTACAAGTCACTTTAGAACAGAATGAGAGGTTTTCAGTGACTTAGCATTGCAGCTAAACTCAAAGGGAGCACTGTGATACTCATTGGAAACCGTGACAAGAACTTAAGACTGGAAAGGATTTACCAAAGCTTAAAGCTATGCCTCCTTCCTATCTGTATGAAATACAGGTCTTTTCACAAACTCCAGCACTATCCGGTTTGACATTTTTGGCTGCACAGAGGGATATTTCTTTCCACTTGCAGCATAAATGTTTCCATGACAAATGTGTTCTTTAGTGGGTTTATGCCAATATTTTCCCTTAGCTCAGGTCATTCTTTAACGTCTATGTTCTTTACTTCCTTGAATGAATCACCAGTCTTAGCTTCAATCTCCAGCTGTTCCAGTTTAACCTGAAAGGAGAATCCCTTGTAGTTCTTACTGATAAGAAACCATTTTATAAAGTGAGCAGTTCTGATTATCTTCAGCAGAGGTCAGTGGTGCAGTTTATTATGACTTTGGCTGTCCCAAAAGTGCATTGAGACCAAGCTTCTCAAAACTGGTTATCTAAACCAGGTGGCCTAAAGCTCATAATCACTTATCTCTGAGTTGTCAGAGATAAATAGCCACAAATTCGTCATGCCAGGTTTACTGATACAATCAGTCCTCTTTAATAACAAGATTTGGGAAGGTTTATTTACCAATAAACAGTGGAAATTTCTTTCAGGTTCTGTTCCTAAGGCATGTACCCAAGTTTCCAGATTCTTACTGGACAAGATACTATTCACTTTCTCTGTTCTGGAAAGACTGACATCTGTCCAATAAATAGAAAGTGACTTTAGGAAGACCAAACCCTTTCCAGCCTAAAGAACAAGTCCAAAGCTGACTGTTACAAAGTCTTCCTCCTCTGCTCTTGGCTCGTTGAATCATGTTTTCATTCTCAGTTACTGTGAAGACTTCAATGGACAGCTTTAAATAAAATAAGCAACTAGCTGCATAACACCTCCAAAAAAAAAAAAAAAAAAAAAAAAAAAAAAAAAAAATTAGAACTGCAGTTTATAGTCTGATCCTAATAAAAAGCCCACAGAGATATAAGTGTAGGAAACACCATCAAAATCATCTCTTTCCTCTGAGCAAGGGATCAGAAAATGCAGGTCAACTTCTCCATGCAATCTTGAAAGAAGATGGTGGGCTGGAGGCCCAGCTCCATGCAGAGGAGTTCCCAGATGTTCTGGGATGGATTGTGCTGGGGTACTTGCCATTCTGTTTGTTCTGCTGCCTCAGGACCCTTTTGGGCAATGTGAGGCTTTTATGCTTGCTAAGCATAGCCAGAGCAGCCAAGCTTCATGAGTCTAATGGGGAATAATAATATGTTTAAAACAAAAAAATTGCAAGTGCCAAAATATATAGTTCAGAACCCAGGTTGCTTTCTGCCCTTGGGCTATTAATTTGGGTTCATCTATCAATTCCACATTTCTGAGATAACTGCTGCATGATAACAGTGCAATACTTTTTAATTATTGCACCAATCCAAATAAGAACTGAATTTCTGCCATAAACCTGTTACACCAGAGTTCACCAAAGAAAATCCTTAACAACTAGACCGAGGACACTGAGTTGGCTCAAGTGTACAAGTGGTATAAAAAAGCAGTGTATAACCTCTGCTAGAAAATATGCTGGTCTTACCTGGAAGTGTTCATAAGGAGCATCTATAGCCCTAATAAGGGATAGAGATATTGCTGTCTGTGTTTTATAGGAGGGAAAAATTTTTTTGTCAAAGTCAGAAGCAAGCCCATGGTATAAGTTGGACCATTTGTAGATCTGACTCATCAGTCCACAGTTTTGCCATATACAATGTCCTGTAGGCTATGCCAGCTCTGCTAACTAGCTGTTGGAGTAGAGAACAATGACTGCAAGCATCACAGCCAGCAGTTTTTTAAGAGAAAAATCTAAATAAAATATATTATAGTAATAAAACAAATTAGCAGCTGTTATCCTGAGGCAACAGCAATGAAGCTCTCACAAAACAGGCCTTTATTAGAAGTAGTAACAGTAATCATAAGTTCAAGTTTAACTAAGTGAGCCATTAAAAGTGTAATGCTGAAATGAACTGAACCAAATGACAAAGTAAAACATGCCTAGGGCAATGAACAGGTTTTTAATTTGTTTAACTTCCATCTCTCTGGTGTCTGGCTCTAAAAAATGATGTGACAAAAGACTCCTCACTACATTCTAGTTTGAACACTAAATAAATTAGTAAAAGCAGCAGCAACAATAGCACATACAAGCTATTCATCTCCCACAGTGCTAACATCACTAGTCCACTCTGGCTTTGTGGTCTGGTTTTCCATTATTCAGGGAAAACCATAATCCCTCCAGGCATCAGGAGGGTGTGTGCATGCAGTCATAGAGACCTTCATCCAGCAAAGACCTATCAAACCCCATATTCTGCCACAGTTTGTTATATGAGAGGATGCTAAGCTCAAATTTACTGAAAAATCACAATCACCTGAAATTTCTTGTAGCAACACTTTTTTTCAATTTACACGTTCTAAGGGGGAGTACTGCTAATGTGGGCTGCTGTGAGGGTGTCACCACCCTGCAGGCACATCCAGACAGGCCTGGCACCTCCTGGACATGGTAAAGGATTTTGTCATTCAGAGCAGCTCTAGGATATACTCAGAAATTGTGACCACAAAATTAGAATAGAAAAGAACCTCGAATTATATTACAGACACATTTTCCAATCTTCTCTAGACCACAGCATCCTATAGAAATTTTATTCTTGCTTCCTCTAAGATAAAATGGTAGTTATTTTGCAGTATAGTTGTGACAGAACTTGTTTCATTCATATTTACATCCCTAATTTTAATTTGACTGGGTTTAGCTCCTACAATCCTGTTCTGCTTTTGTGAAAATATAATTTCTTTTTTCCCAAAAATATTAATGAAAATAGTGCCAGAGAAATAAAGGTAACTATTGTTTTCATATAGCATTTTTAAAACTACTTTAAATATTGTAAATAGCTATTTCTATCTCCAGGCATGCTGGAGAAAGTTAACTAGGAAAAAAAAAAAGCGATAATGACTTTCAAGGATTTGCTGAAGGCAAAAAATTGCATTTTATAAATCAAATTCCTTAAAAATGCTGACTTAGTTTCAAAATCATTTTCTCTACTTATCTTCTGAGTTTTTCCTTGCTGTGCTAGAAACTGTACAGTGAGCTTTCTATGAGCTGTGAAAATGGATTTCTGATTTTTAAGCTAGCAAATCTAAACCAAAATAGTAGTTGACATTAAAAAAAATAAAAAAAACAAACAACAAAACAAAACAACAAAATCCCCTGCATCAACAGCTTCTGATGTCAAAATCAACAAATTTGACTAGTCAAAACCTTATTATTACAAACATCATTACACAATGTAGACTCTTATATTTTTTACTTGATTTATGAGTCAGTGAAATAGTTTCCTCTTGCAAAGAATTGCATGCTAGTCTAAATGTAAATAACTTCAATAAAATCATTTGTGCCTGGAATACTCGGAGTTGGAAGAAAAAAAAAGGAGAACTGATTGGTTTATTATGACAGCTTCATAGTATGAGTTGTTGCAGCCTTTATAAGGAGGAAAGAACAGCTGCAGTGTGTGATCCAACTCTGCTTATTGTAGTGGCAGGTACAGAACTCACTGGGAAAAAATATGGAAAAGGGGCAACAGCTCTTTACCTCCTAGTCTCTGGCAACCTGATGTTGCATCCAAAATGTTTCATGGATCAAATCCATTATGACAAACTCTGTTCTTAAACCATGTGTGTTAAGCACCTTTTCCTATAGCAGTTTGGATATTGGCATACATGTTCAGCTTTTTTCCACAATATAATCACGATTTCACAGAATTTCCAGAAAAAAAAAATAAGAGGAAATAGAAGTGTATTTTCAGAGCAGCTGAAAATTAAATTTAATTTCACTTAAAGAAGAAAGATCAAAATCTTATTAGCCTTTTCATCTACTGGCTAGCTCATTTATATTCACATCTTGTGTAAATACTTAGAACTAACTTCAAAAAAATGTTGACACGCATCTAAACCAGAACTTGTTACACTAATTTTTAAATTATATTTCCCTGTAATTTCTAATGTGTAAAAATCTTCTGAAAAATATTATACATTTCAAATATTTGATGAGTTGTAGTATGCAGCAGAAATGTGCTTTTAGCTCTACCACTTTTCCATGTACACCAAGTGGTTGTTCAGGTGTGCTACCATTACAAACCTCATAACTGCAAGATACAAATCATGCCTTTGTTTGCTGTGATTAATGTTAAAAACCCCAAATAACCCATATTCAGAGGTTGGCAATTTGTGATGATGCATATAGTGGTCCCTGAAGAAACGGAATTGAAGGAGACCCTGCAAAAAGGGTCATTTGCAGTGGTAAGTCAATGCACTATTCCTGAAAGCAAAACTCAGAAGTCCTCACCACCTCAGGAGTTATTTTCCTGTAAGAGAATTTTCGATTCTGGTCACAAGGTTGATTTGTTTGAATACAGAGAAGCCATCATACTTCACAGACTGGTGTTCTCTTGGGTGTTTTGCCATCATTTAGGGCACAAAACCTTACTTGTGGGGATCATGGGGGGACATTTATAGCTCAGAGTCTGCTGTGTAGGGCATTTTCATTCTGAGTCTCTGAATAACTTGGAATGTCAGAAAGGTCTGTGGTTTCCCTGTGAAATGGAAACAGGAAATATTTATTCTTTGTGGGTACAACTGCATTGGTGAATAATGGCTCCTCAGCTCAGTATCAGGTCTAGTTCCCTACTGTGTGCATTTGAGCACAAAATGTTATATGATTCTCAGCCTCCCTTTTTGTGAAGAACCTGTTAGTTTGGACATAATTCACTACAGAAATTGCTCATATGAGGTACTGTGGAGAAGTCTACCATGTTTGACTGCATACACCCTTCTCCAGTGTAGTTCAATGCTATTCCAAAAAATGTATACTTACTGTTTCAGGTGCTTAAAAGTGAAAAAAACCCCAAATGCAGATATACACACAAAATAATTATTCCTTAGGATTGCAGGGGAAGCATATGCGGCCCAAATTACATCCAGAGGCAAATATTATGTAGTGTGGCCTACCTACTTAAGGAAGATGAATGTGTGTGTGGATGAAGAGGGAGTGAAAGCTGTTCTGCCCAAGGTGAGATGGATGAATTTTGTAGTATGGATGTAACACGGGTGATTCTGGAGGTTTTACTTTTGTTTTTGCATTTGGTCACACAGGAAATTAAAATGTCTATAAATTACAAATGGGCTTTCTGCAATGTTTTTCTGTGTCTAGTGGAATCCTCTTCAAAGCTACTTCAAAGGAAGTTAGAATCTGCACAATAACTTTGTTATTGGTGGTGTTTTTTACCTTCCTAAACTGATGGCTCACTTATGCCTTAAGGAATGCCTGTATTTCTTTTTCTAAAAATATTATTTTATGTCCTATCTAAAGTAACTATGGATGTTCTCATTATCCTTATAAAGGTTTAATCCTTTGTTAATTCCTGCTAAGCTCTTGGTCTGAATGCTGTATTGTGACAATGGGTTCTAATAACATATTATTGAGCTTTTGACTTTTTAAAATCCCTCTTAGCCTATGTTTTCAAAGTACATTTCACGTACCATTTTTTTACTGCAGAATTTACTTAAAAAGAAACACCCACTTCTTTGAAAGTCATGTTCAGTTGACCTCCTGACTGCTGTCCATTTAGTTATGCATTGCCTCATTTCTTGAAAATTTTATTTTTTATTGTTATAGGTTTTTAAAGGAAAGGCAGGTTTAGAGGTTAAGCTTTGGGTTTCCTTGTTGTGCAATTTCTGTCCGTATAATCCAGAGCAAATTATTGAGGAGTTTTGCCCCAGCGACTCATCTGTACAAAGGGAAAAGTAACATTTTCTATCTTAAAATGCATTTGGCAATGCCCAGTGGGGTCCCCTCTAGGTGTGTTAAAAATATAGTGCCACTACTTTTTATAAGTTATTGCTTTGGTTAGATTCATTTTTCCTTTCTTATT
Organism: Sinosuthora webbiana; assembly: GCA_013397395.1. NCBI lineage: Eukaryota > Metazoa > Chordata > Aves > Passeriformes > Sylviidae > Sinosuthora > Sinosuthora webbiana. Next base: position 3,008,325 of record VXBN01031006.1, read on the forward strand.
TGAATCCTTACATTTTTATTTACAGGGGTTTTTTAATATGATTCCCTTAGTGAGGAAAATGGATTTAGACATATTCTAATCACTATTACATAAAACTCAGCTACATTAATTAATGAAAAAGCTGCCTTTTGTTTCATTATTTCATTTATATATTAATTTCCTTGTGTTTCCTACATTTATGGCTAGATACCACATCACCCGGTGTGGTGCAGAAATATCACTGCTTTGGGAAACATTTAGACTATCAATAAATTAATTTAAATTTCATCTAACTAGACCATTTGGACAGTATATATGTAGGTGTTTCACAGTTACTGTTTTACAAAATGCTGAGTCCTTCCTTTTCATTACTTTGTTTAGTGCTAAGAACTGAATGTTTCAATTAATTATTTGCTGAATTTTGTCTGGAGATTGACTGTATAACAACAATTTTGATAGACAAATATAGTTAACAGATGACCATTTCTGAAAGAGTTGAAATGGTTATAGAGACAAATCATTAATACATTCAAATTCAAAAATGAAGAAATTATCCAGAGGAGAGAAACATCACACCTCTCAACGACTTCTCTTTATTTGAACTACAAATCAGATATCCTAACAAATACATGAGCAATTTTATGCATGAATTGCATTTTTCTTCCATAGGAAGTTTCACAGTGAGGAAAAAAAGGTCTTTGTTCCCCTAGGTAAAGTCAGCCAGGGCATTCTTCTCATTTGGCCTTTATTTAGTTACAGTGATTTAGTGAAATCATTATTTTAAGTAAAATTCTTATTAAATACTGCATTTATATTGCAGGGATGGCTCCTATCTACACCTTTAAGCAGCTTCATTACATTGTTAGTTCTGCTTTGTCAGTATTTCTGTGTTAAACTGTTCATATGACTAATTAAAATGTGATTCTAAATTCTATTTGTTATTGCTTCTATTATCTTTGTTATAACACACCGACATAACATGTTTATGGGTTCTGTAAGCTAATCTAATTTAATATTGTGCTTGTAAGTGAAATGTCCTTAATAGCAACAGCTGCCCTTGGAATGCTGATTTGAATATATATGTACAAACACACACACACAAATATATATATATATATATTAGTCAGACTGCTAGGTTTTACCTACTTCTAGCCTTGCTGTTACTCCAGAGAAGCAAATATTTTCATGGTTGAGGATCTTAATTTGTATTCAATTAAAGGAAAGAGAACTGAGTGCATGATAATCACATCCACACAATATCCAATTCAATAACAAAAGTAAAATAAGCATATAAAGAAAATGTAGTCTGATATTTCTTATTGCTCAGCTTGTAGAAAAGCAGATACAGCCTTCCTTTTCTAGGAGTATAGTAAATATATAAATATGCCATATTTCTTGGTTTCATGGCCTTCAGTATATGGGCTTTGCATCTCCATCACCCTTTATCCTTTCTACCAGGCAGCACTGAGTTCCCTTGTTATTTTCCCTCTGTTTATATTTCTCCACTCTTTGCAAGTATCATTGAAGCCATGGATTTGAAATTGATTAAAAAATTTAAAATTATTTTGCGTTATATAATATACTAACACCAGTATATGATCCTTTGACTATTCCTACCTAGATAATCAGAAGCATGGATAACTTGCATTTTTGTATGCCAGAGAGAAACTCTGGTCTAGAAAGTTGACTGTCATCAGGTTTTGGCAGCAAAGTTTCTTCTTATTGACCCAGAGTAATAGACTTCGTGATTAAAGGTTGTTTGGGAGTTGGCAGAAAAGCAGTGCTCATGGAAAGCCTTACAAGAATATTTTGGATGCCTAGAAAAATATTTATTTTTTTCACAATATGGACATACTGCTAAGACTACTTGTTAGATTTAAAAAAGAAAGCTCAAGCAAATAAATAAATTAGTCACATTGAAAGGTACGGAAAACTGAGTTTCCACTGAGATTATGTAACATTTTGGTACATATTACAAAGAAAAATCCAGTCAGCAGTTATGTTTCTTCTCAAGATTTTTATTCCCCTCCACTAAAGTAAAGAAAATCAGCAATATGCTGACCACTGAAAATCCAGTCAGTGTCTATAGCATATATTTTCCAACTTCTGCTTTGCTCTATTCCAAGTGGATTATTGCAATTTCTGAGTATCTTGCAGTCAGGTTTAGAGCTGTATGTGCAACATCTGACCTTTCCACAGGTGAATTACAAACCCAGCTCTCTCCAGCCAGAGGACTAAGTGTGCCTTTTAAAACAACAACAATAGCCTTGTAAAGGGCTTTCTAGTAACCAATGTCAATTTTTCAAATTATTTTGTTCTGAATGAGCAATTTGTCCCACAAAAAATACCTACACACACATTGTCTATCATGTTATATCCTTTCCTGTCCTTTCTGTTGTTAATACAAGTGGCCAGTTTCTTAAACTTGAAGCAGCAGTTAGTGAAAGGTGAATTTTAAGCTGATTACAAGTGATGAGACCATCCAGAGAATGGCATTGTACTGCATTATATCAGGCTACATTACACTAGACACTATGGAAAAGCATGTACAAGCACCGGAAAAGCGTATCCTGCCCCAAGGAATTTCCATGAAACAAGCATGATAGATGCAATTAAGGAAAATTACCTTATTTCAAAGTTAGGGTCTGTGGCAGGAAGAAAGCAAAAGACATTGGAGAGAGATTGCAAAGTACAAGACTACAAGAAAAGCTTCCCAGTTCAAAACACCAATTTTGAGGAAGAGAAATGATGTCATTTTATGTGTTTATTCAGTATTGTGTTGCCTGTTCTTGCTTTTATGACAATTTTTGATTTAGTTTTGACAACAGTTTTCAAAATTATATGAATATGGGTGGCTTAATATGCATATAGTGATTATAATGTATAGATGCAACAGCTGAAAAGAAGAGCTTAGTAATGTGATTCAAATATAATTAAAAATGTAAAATAACTGCAATAATTAAAACCAAAACAAAACCAAACACCTAACTGATCTGAGTATTTTAAAAGCAAGATGCATGCATATTTCAGAAGATGCTTTCTCTGAAAAGATAAATTATTTTCATGGCATGTATTTTTTTGCTCTTCATTTTCACAGCATAAGCAGGAATAGAAATACAAGATCTTCATACATATTGGCTGAAGAAATAAGTTCATAAATGGCTAATTGTGGCTGTCCTGGATATGTGGTTAACTACTATAATGAAGAATATTTTTGGAAAATAGGAAAAAGTTGAATGCTGATATTACCAATTAACACACAAACCTATAAAGCAAAAATCCACAGTTAATAAAACACTACATAGTCCTTAATTAAAGTGTGACAGGAGAGTCCAGTGTCACAAAGAAGAAAAATCCTCTAATTAGCCAGGATTTAAAAGCCAAAGACAAAATTGGAAGGTTAGACAGGGAGAAACCACATTGTTATGTACGAGTAACATATAAGAAATTTACAGTACTTAGACAACCTCAAATATTTCTGGATTTGGGATTGTCTCTATTGAGAATTTTGTCCCAAATCACTTGTCCCAAGTTTATCTGTAATGACACCACCAAAAATAACAATGGAAAACAACTTGCGGTCAGACCTACACAGGTAAAGCCTCAACAGTTACTGTTGGGGTCTGGAAAGGACAGGGTTCTTCAATCAAATTTTTGACATTTTACATCAGGAGAAGGAGGTAAATCTGCACTAAAGGTTTAGGCTAAGTATAAAAAGAATGTTTTTATTACACCTGTTTCTTGGAGATCACATCACAGCAACTTGATTTCTTTTCACTCACTAATAAAATCTCGTGTTTTCAAGGCAAGAAAATTTGGGTTTCCTTCAAAAGACTATAAATGAAAGTAGTTTTAGAGAAAAAGACATTATGGACATACAGACTCCTTTAACTGATATGTTCCATTAAGATGCATAGAATAACTCCTTAATTTATAGAAAACACCTTCAAAGTGTAGTCCACTAATGGATGTATAATTCACAAAAATGTAAGTCAGGAAAATATTTTGAAGGTATCTATAAGCTTTTTTCAAATGCACCATACAAATAAATTGCATGAAAGAAGCAATGCAGAATAGTAGATGGACAGATGGTTACTGAATTTCTTAATCAGGACAAATTTCTTTTATTTACACATCTGTTTGAACCGGATAATAATATGACATGATATTCTTAAAAATGGATTCTACCATAACAGCGTTAAAATTTAATTTCATGTGTAAAATATTGCATCTGGTATGTCCAAGACAAAAATATCTGTGAATGCAGAGGCCCAAGATTACTGCTTCTGTTCTTGAAATACAGAAAAGTGTTGCAATATACACTAAAAAACAAAAGTCTACTGTCTTAAAATCTGCCTTAGGAGGGGTAACTCTTACCATAGCTCAAGATTTTAGCTCCAGACTTTCAGCTGAAACGTTCAACTTCATGTATTAAAGAGGCAGAGGCTTTGTTTGTTTGTTTGTTTGTTTTCTGATGGGGACAAAAGATATTTAATGGATTACAGATGTGGTGTGAGGAAACTACTCAGACAAGAAAAGGCTTGCAACTTCAGACCATACTGCTCTCTGCATATCATTAACTTGTCCTGTATTTGTTAAGCTGTGGTATTTTCTTCTGAGTGTCTCTATACTTTAAAGGGTTTTGTTACAAATGCTTACACAAATTTCTTTGCATTCCAATTCATTTTTAATAGAGATTTTTTTTCCGGAGCTGAATAAGGCATTCTGTCTCATCCAAATAAAATAGCTGTGTCTGAAAGGGACAATGTTGTTAGCTGTAATAGCATATCTAAGTGGCTTTGAAAAAAGAACTCATTAATTGCTAGCTCGGGCTCATTTTGCACTGAAATATTCATTCAACCTCTGAAAGTGTTGTCAGTAAAACATCTGGCTTGAACACAGAGGTTCACTATACAGAAGTGGCTGCTCTTCCCATGTCCCATATGATTCTTTACATCCTCAGCCTGGCTTGAGTACACCCTTCTTCTGCTTTGTGTCTGTGACATAGATGTATTGGCAACGATTAGGAGGATTTTCAAAGCAAAGTGCCTCTTGAAGTGCTGTAGGCCAACTTGTTTAGCCTACAGCATGTTTGTGCTGCTCAGGTTGATTATCACTTCTAACAAAACAGTCCCTAGTGACTCTCAGCTGCATTTGCATATATTTCAGACGGTGTATGTACTGAAATAAGTAGTAAGTAACCTTAAGGAAAAATTATGTTAATTGGTTGGCTACTGCAGTGCCTACCAGTTCACCCACCTTCAGCTGGAGATATGTACCTCCCTGGGTTTAAGAAGAAAACATATCTATCTCCCAGCTACTTGTGTCTGGATTGCCAAAACTTTCTATTCTAGCAGAGACTAAATTTGGTGTGATGCTTTTTGTAGGTTTGGGGGCATTTTTCATGTGCATGTGCAGAATTTTATCTGTGATTTTAAAATCAAAAATTTTAAAATGTATTTTTTAAAATTTAAATTAAAATTATTTTTAAAATTTTAATACATATTTAAAATATATAAATATATATATTTTTTTTATTTTAAGTTGGTCTGACCAGACCAACCAGACCAATCTCTCTCCCCCTCTTACTTTTCCTTATGTTTGTTCTTAATCTTGCCTTGACTAGTTTCTTTTAACTATGATATGATATTTTGCAATGATAGCTGGAAAATATTAGGGATATTATACATTTTCTTATAAAAATATAATCTTTTATATATTTCCTTTCATCTAACTATTTGTTATGGAAAAATTATTGAATGTTGAAATACTTTACCTAGTATTATGTCCCAAACAATAATATACCAAAAATACAGGCTTATTTTAAATCTAATTCTTTGCTTCTCATTTCCACCATTTTCACCTGCTTAAGTCTTTACCCATGGTATGTGATATCCCATGTCAAGGTGGAATGCTTAAATCTGGTCAGAAAGAGTGGCTACTGTAAGTATTTCCCAGCATATTGTGTGTCTATTTTATCTGTATTATTTGGATGCTGATCTTCAGTAAAGGAGGCAAACAATGCATTTTGATAGCATCGGTTATTATGGAAGCATACAGATATTTTAAATCATCTTTGTTGGAATGGAAAATATTTTCTTTATCTGTATCTCTGTCATGGACAATCACCTATGTGTGAAGGAGACGACATCATCTGTCCAAAGAAATTTCTTACAGGAAGACACATTCCCTCAGCTCTCAGAGATTCTCTGATCACAGGTAACTTAAAGGGTAATCCCTTGTCCTTTATTGAAAGGATCTTGGCTTCTTATTTTTGTGGACATGTTTCCTGCCCAATGTGGAACATTCCCTTTCTTATTTCCATCATGTATAAAAGAAAGCCTGAAACAGTCAAATATCTTCAAAAAAAGATTTAGCAATCTAGCCATTGATTAAAATTAAATTGAAATATTTCTGAAAAAAAAGCATATTTTTTCCTACAGTTGCCCACACTTCATGTCGTGCAACTATTCATATGTTAATAAATAGTCTACATAGTTGTCATTTTCTACATTGCTGAAATAGAAACAACTTATTGTTTTCTCCTTTAGTAGTTTTAGACAAAAGACAAATTGCATTAGGAATATTTGAAAAACAAAAAGTGTTTGAAACATACTGTTCTGAATTTTAAAAATGTCTCATCATTTGTAAATGTTAAATCCAAGGTAGGAGATACTATTCAGTCTGTATAAAAAAGTGCACAGATATGCTTCCAGCCATTTGTCCACCTTGTTTTCTCATAATATAGAAAAATGATAGATAGGTCTTCATCTGATTTTTTTGGACTGAGTGTCAAAAGCTTTCAATTACCTTTCCTCAAAGAGCTTCAGAACTGCAGGACATGGCTCATTTTGCCAGCGTTGAACACAGAGAAGTATGAATGTGTTCCCAAAGGATGTTTATCTTTAAACCATGAAGTTGAATGTATCTTTAAAAGCTTTCTAGATATTAGAATTACTTTTGTACATCATGGATGACCTTATCAACTGTATTTTTTAAATTGCTACTGAATTGACAAAGATGGCAATGTGAAATTATTTTTCTTTATTTAGTAGTTTGCTGAAATTCTTTTAAGCATTATTAAGATTTTAAGCTCCAGTTTTAAAATTAGAACCACCTGGTCCTATTAGAGCTGAAATTTGTCATACAATGAATGCACAAATGTGTAAAATGCTCAATGATTTAGTCTTTGGTCATAAATGTAAATAATACTTATCTAAAATATATTGCAGCAAAGCATAAGAAATGAAAAAAGGGTTTAGTTTAGTGGTGCACAGCAGATTGCAGATAATAAACTTCACATTTTGGTTCCTACAGACATACTAGTTTTAATTTTATTGGCACATTTTTCTTGGGGAAAACACCACCACCACCAAAAAAAACCCCAAATCCCCCTTGCCCTCCCAATCCCCCCTCCCCCACAAAGCAAACAATCAAATCTAAAGTGAAATCAACCCTAAATATTTTAGGTGGTTCAGGTTAAAAAAAAACAACTTTTTTTTTGTAATAAGGGTTATCTCACAATAAGTGGTTCATGTAAACTACATGAATTTGACATTGAAGAATGATTTAAAGATCTATTGTATGCAATTTGCTCAAATGCTATATAGAAGATATCTCTTCAATGACAAACACAGAAGTTAAAATAATATGTTCTTTGTGTGCATTTGAGTTTAGGACACAAAAATGTGATAAATATTGAATCTAGAGAAAGACAATACCATTTAAGTTAATTTTATTTGGTAATATAAAATGCTTTATGTGATAATAAAAAAAGGATAATCATATATAATTATAATAATGATATGTGTTGTATAAAAGTATTTGTATATACTGATAGAAAATAATGTTTAAAAGTAGATTGCTGTTCATGGTGACTCGTCTGTATTCTGTTATTTTTAAGGAACAATAGGCTAGATGATATAACAGACGGAAATTGTGTTCCAAGGTAAAGTGCTTCTTTTGACTTTCAACATGGTTCACTCATCAGACCTGTTTACCTTGCATGTTTTTAACTGTCCCAAATTACTGGGTCAAAATATTAGTTGAGCTTCCTTTTTTCTCATTTTGTGTGAGAGGCTGAATGGATCTGCAGCTCCCAGGGAATATCCTGAAGTCATGAAAAACTTGTAAATGTGCCAACAATCTAACAGAATGTACTTATTGCTGCCATAAGAGATTACCAAATCAGAATGGACACATTATATACTTAAATTAAAAAATGAGCTCCAAAGATGTAGCAATATTTGGAGAACATAAAAAGCACAATGTCATAGAGAGGAGAAGGAAGGAGGAACTGAAAACAGCTCAGCACAAGTGCTGTACCGAGGGACGAACTCCACCTCTAGCAGCCAAGCCACAGGACAATAACTTATGACATCTCAGCTTGCAAAACAGAAATGAGATAAATAGATCTGATACGTGGCTGCGTGAGGCCAGCCTGTTATCAGGCCCACAAAGCTGTTTCAAGCTCTGAGGGTGACCAGCAACCTCCCAGAAATGGCTTAAGAATAATTAGTGAGACGGCTTGATTGGAGGTGTTTTTAAAAAGCAAAAAGATTTTAATTAAAGCGAAAACAAACTATACAAAACAAATTAATAAAAGCCGTGCACAGTACAGACAGGTCCCTTGCACCTGCTAAGACACCCTGAAAAGTCCACAGTCCTCTCTCTTAAGTATTCAACCATCTAGGAGGGTTTTTTTGGCACGCTGCCCAATAGAAAATAGATACACCTTTTGAGGAACAGTTCAAGGGTCCAACAGGTGCTTTTGTCCTGGCACTGGGCCGATTATGGTGAGAGAATCATAGAAGTTTCTGGTTCTTCTTTCTTAAAAGTTCAGGAGTGAGGTTTAACTCTTTCCTAATATGGGAACACCTGCTCGAGTGTGGGGGTGCACGGAAACATAGATCCATCAAAATGTGGCTGCTGACGAAATGGGAAAACATAACGGTGAGTAGATGTCAGCTGTGAGAAAACCTGCTTGAGAAGGTGTCAGTAATGGGGCTGTTGAATCTGCAGCCAGGCTTTGGTGCTGTGTCTCTGGGTAATGCATATCAGGGTGCATGAGCAGGGGCATCTGGAGCCTTATTTCCAATCCCCACTCTGTCTCCAGTCCCATGAGTGTCTTCAGTTAAGGTGCACTAAATTCTGGGTCTGGAATTTAACATGCACATGCAAAATTTATCTGTAATGGTATGCACTGGTTAGTGACAGGCAGGGAGCTCATGCTCAAAACTCTTCTCAGCAGTGCTCAGGCACTGACCTCCAGTCCAGCAGTGCATCTGTACCCGTGAAATCCAATGAGATTTTCTCACCTCTACTTTCTCATCTGAATTTTCCTGCAACTTTTTTAAACACATGTTGGTCTGGTCTTTTTCATTCTTGAAAAATCTAGATGCACCATCTTAGGGACATATCTCCTCTTTGGTCTTTCAGTTAAAAATTATAGACAAATTTTTGACATTTAGGTCAAGCATTTCTTTAAAGGCTTGTCAGGAAGAGATAAATGTATGCTAGAAGTATATATGTTATATTTCAGCTCCTCATGACAAAAAAGGAGGCGGGGGAATAACTTCACTACATCTTTTATGTCTTCTAATGCCCCAGGCTAATAAAATCAAACACTTTCTTTAAAGTATAAAGCTATTTCTTAATTCATGCATTTGCAATGTTTCCAACATCATTAAGAACAGATTTCTAAGTCTGACCTAAGTCACTGAGCATTTCCTTTATGTGACAAGGAATCTCACAGAATAAAATTAATTAATCTATACTATTCAACAACTAATCACACAAAAAATGAAATTGCTAGAGAATTTTCAGTCCTTAGGTACATATTTTCAACTTTATGTTCAGATATATCACGCCCGCTAATAGTAACAGTAAATATATACTTAATTTTGGCTTTGGAAAAAAAAAAACAAAAACAAAAAAAAAAAAAACAACACACCTTTCAAGTGAAGAACAAAGACATAGGTGTTAATGCTTGATCTTGGAAGGTAGAAAGAAGGAATAGCTCTCTCAGGCTTATAAAAACACTGGAAAATTTGGCAATAGAAAGAAACATATATTTGGCAGAGGGCAAAACCAGAACAGAAAATAATTTCACTGTAGCATAAGAGGGATTCCACACTTAGAAAAAGCCAAATGTGAAGAAGACATGTGAATTCCTTGAGGCTGCCCTGACTCCGGGTTAAAGGGCACTCAGAACTGTCAAAATATTCTTGGTATATATGTGTGCCAGTATTATGCATACCTGCTCTTGCTAACATGAATAGACTTTGATGACTGAATCTCCAACAAACTGTGTGCATCTGCTTGCCTTCTCTGTTAGGTTCTCTGGGAGGCCTCTGCCAATACTGGAGGTCTTTTATGTGCACAGCAAGCAGGCACGGGCAATTGTGAGGCTGGACATCTGAGGAAATAATTTCTCAGACTTTAGGCCACCAAAAGCTTGTTAGATTGCTGTGGCTGGATCACATCCCAATTAGTCAACCAGAGGAATTGGTGATTCAAAGCCTTACTTATCAGGATGCTTGAGCACCTTCTGAGCTTCAAGTGTCTGACCAGTGTCACTATTTAAGATGGGAAAGTTAAAATCATTAAAACTCACCCTCCCTCAAGCTTTGCTAACTGGGTCCTCAAAGAGCAAGGGCTCCTGGTAGTGCTATCAACTGATGGCTCTTACTAGTGTAATTATAATTTCATTTTTTCCTGTGCCTTATTTAAAATGCCATTACACTGATTATTCACATGCTTGTAATGGCTGCCTTTCTTAATCAGTGCTCCCAAAAATGTCCTATCTCCCTGTGCTCAGACCTAAGCAGGAGGGAGTTCCCTGCTGCCACAAGTCTAACAGCATCTCACAAGTCTTTCTGATGCCACTCTTGGTGTCCCCTCTGCCACCAGCCTGACAAAACAAGACGGAGCAGTAAGAGAAACTTCTTGCTGCCTCCCAACCCCTGTGAAATCATTACTGCTCTGCAGGCTCCCAGGTAGGTAGACTTATGCAAGAATATCACAAAACCCAAAGCTATAAGCCAAAGTTTGAGGTCTAAAGGTTGTCTGTGTCCTTTCTCACTTGCAAATTTTAGTGGACCTGAGAAGAGTCTGACATTAGGCAGATGAATGTAACTGGACGTAAGTGAATTGTAGGCTTGATTCCTCTCCTCCTATCAATGCAATGGAAATCTTGCACTGCTCCTATCCTACTTTTTTGACCTGTGTTCAGGGTGAACCAGCAGTTGTGTTACATACTTTTTTCTGATAGCTGGCGTGTTGAGAAGAATTTGAAGACACCTGCTTAAAAAAATGAAATAATTTTATTGTGCATACTAGAGAGGAAAGAAACCATCCCTTCCAGTGCACCTGGTGAATTTGCTTTCCTTTTTTTTTTTTTTCCTTTCTCAATTTCCTGAAAGAAAGCAATGACACTGAGCAGCAGTTCTGTACTTGGGAAGTGAGGGAGAAAGCTGGTGGCAATCTGTGCTGCTGACACAGTGTCACAGTGCAATGAGGCATGTTTTACCATCTCAGCGATGCATCAAGCCTGGGAAGTGCTCTAAAAAATTTAAGTGCATGGAAGAGGGGTTTACAGTCTTTTGTTATTAGGCTTAAGCATTGGGTTGCACAAACTAAACAATATGTGTGGCTTCCCACTTATCAGCAGGGGCTCTGGTGCATCACCATGGTGCACAGAATCTCCTAGAAGACTCAGTGGTTTGGGCTTAGTCTATTATGTTTCACACCAAGATAAGTGTTTTGTTGTTTTACAGGAGAGGGGTGGACCTCTGGCACTTCTCCAGCTTTCACATTGCCAGCTGTGTCTTCAGCTTGAGAGATTTCCTGCATGCTCTATGTTTGCTTCTAAGTAGCACCATATTCCTTGCAAATTTTTTTATCACAGTTACATTTTGCCATTTTGAATCTGGACAACATATTTAATTTTAACTTTTCTTAAACTGGTATTAATCAAAGGTGTTTCAACCTGTTCCAGAACTCCACATTCATTATATTATTTATAATATTGGAGGAAATTGGAGAAGCTAAAGAAACTTTCCCAATATCATGTTGGTGGAAAAATCATGGAGGGAGAGAACATGGAGATTTTTCATAAAGTCCTGTGACACAGAGACTCTTCACCTTCACAGTCCTTTGGGACGTCATTGATGAGGACAGGAACAGTGTCCCTGTCCCACTTTAGAGGACAAATGTGTGCCTCACAGGCAAGGCCGTATGGGTCAATGGGAAACCTGTTTTCAGATATTAGCTATTAGTTTCATCATTCTGTGCTTCAACTTGTCCTCTTGCAAAAAAAAAAAAAAAAAATAGGCTTCAAGATTCAATTCCTGAAAGTTGTAAAGTTTTATATCTCAATAGAGATTCATGAAGATCACCCTTATTTTCTGTTGCTATGCAAAGGACACATTGCTGATTTTTTTTAAGTTGTTTGTGCTCTAAAACTCAGTTGGCCCTGTAAGGCCTCATACACAGAAACTGCATGAGGCTTTATGCGTTAAATACAAAAAATGCTTTGAGAACATCAGTTGTCAGACACAATAGAAGTATAAAGGATTAATTGTTAAAGGATTCTGCCCTTACGTGTGGTTCCTTTGAGTTTCATATGCCCAGGAGAAAGTGCCAACTGCTTATGTAGGCACAATTACATTTGTACAAATTGATTTACACATCCACAGGCAGCAAGAGCAGGTGTTTGATGTCTTTTTTCATCAGGGAGCAGTAAGACTAGAGTGCTCCACAAAGGAAGATGAGCTGGGATGGTGGTGACAGCAGGGCAGTGCCCTCACCAAACAGGGATGCGCTCGCACAGTACCCAGACAAGAGGAGCAGAGCATGTCCAGCAGCCTTGACCAGACCCAGAGAGCAGTGCTGGTCCCTCCCTAGCCCACAGTGATAAGGGAGAAGGCTGAGTCGGTAAAGCAAAGGTCAGATCAGCAAAGTGCAAGGCAACCTCTTCGTCTTGTGTGCTTTTGTCAGTGGTCTGCAGTGTCACATCTGAATTTACAGTATAAGTTGTGTTCCACATAGGTCAGATCACTGTCATTGTCAGTGCTGGTTTTACCAAACCCCCAGGGCCTCAGTCTTTGGGAACCAGTATTGTTTGTAATAATAATTTCCAACAATAATTACAGTAAATATTAAGAATAAAATTGTGTTAATGCAATTTTACACAAGGCCTTAGTGACAGCTCCATGGCTATCTGCAGTGTTGCAGGCTCTACAGTTACACCTGTGAGTAATGGTGCTACTGTCTGTCTGTCCTGTTCTGTAAATGCAGGAATTGAGGGACTTGTCACTTGTCACTTCTTTGTCACTTGGTCTAAAGAAGAATAACTTGGAAAGAGGGGCATCTTTGGTGCTTAAACACATAGACATGGTGTTGGGAATCTGGATTGACCTGTGACTGGATCCCAAAGCTGATAACCTTTCAAGGAAACTGCTTCGACCTTCAGGTTGCACAGCTCTTTAGAGATGTTTTTCATGCACACCCATTAATAACTTGGCATTTGACACACACATATTGACAAGAACTTTTAATTTTTTATGCTATTTTCAAAGACCTTCTGTCATTATATAAAGTCTGTCTTAACATTGCTAATACATATAAGATGCCTTTATGAATTTCCTTGCATGGGTCAGGGCCTGGCATTCCTATTCTTTACGCTTCATTTTTCTGTCTAGATGAAAATTGTTGTAGAACTGAAACAACCTCATCAGGAAGGATGTGAAACTCCCATTTTTTCTTCTCACTTGCAGCCCTATCATGGAAAGGAGAGAGGTGATTTGGAAGGTCCTCAAACACAAAGAGAAAGGACCCATGTCCTAGAAAGTATTGGACTGGCTGGCACAGTGCTGACAACTGGATATAAGTTTGAAATAGTCCTGCAAATTTGGGTTGTGTTTGTTTCAAGTTTTCACAGCCACAAACTCTTGTATCTCTCTTATACTGAATATGCTTGTACTCAAACTTAAGTGGCAATGTCAAGAGGCAAGTCCTAGCATTGAAAACACAAAATCAAATCCTTCTGGTTTGATCAGGAAGCTTTCTCTTCACTTTTAAAGTCATTCTTTGGAAAGGAAGGACCACTGCAATATTTGCAGTTCTCTTTCTTTGTGTGCTCTGTATGTAATTGAGAAGGTTAACCTGTAATGGTAAGGAGCAAATGCATCTGTTTTACTACTTGACCATTGACAAGTCTGCCTGAATTTGAAAGTCAATCTACAAATTAATTTTTCACTTTAATGCCTTCAGGTTATTGTTGTGAATCTCACTGGGGCTAGAAGTACATATTTCAGCAATTTTTAATACTTCTTTATGACTGAATAACTGCTGAAGCCTAACTCTCCAGATCTAGAGTTTTCTGAGAGATCTTACTGGTCACAAGTGTGTTAATGTAGTAATTGCTAACTTCTCAATTACTTGCTATCATTTTCTCTGAATTCCAAAGGTAATTAAATGAGAGAGGATGTAATTACACCTGCAGCCATTTCCTTTAGTTCAAAGGGAGCCCTAAATATGTGGAAGCTCTTGTTAAAGAAGCAATGTCCTGTTCCTACATCTCACATTCTCTCTCTGTAAGAAGCATTTTCTGTCCAATTACACTTTAATTGCAGTTGCTGTCTCCTACTTCTGTAAGGAACTTATGTAAGATTGGGAACTAAACACTTCATCAGCATGGTCCACTGTTAAATCTTGACACAATATCAAAGTTCCATCTGCCTTATCTATTAAACTTTTGGTAGAATGTACAGAACAATGATATGTTTGGGTTTTTGCTTTGGGTGAAGAACAGGCCAGTCAGAGTAGGAGAAAGAGTCCAGTTTGTGCTTAGGCTGCAAACCTGCAGAAACAGCCCAATGGTTGTAGTCCAAACAAACAATATTTTTTTTTTTCCTTTTAACTATTGTTTTCAGAAAAGTGACGTTTCTCCAGATTCCCATTTTCACCCTTTCCCTGTGAAACTCCTCCACTGGAAAGCTTTGCTCCCATTGTATGTAACAGCACACACACCTCATCAGGCATGTGATGCAACCAAAGAGGATGAATGAGGGCAGAAAACTAAAATGCATGAGTTGCTAGCAGAGCAGTGATTTTTCTCCATTTGTAGCTATTAAATCTGTATCACCAGGCCTCTGCCCTCATCCCCAAGAGCTCATTTCTCTCTGTACTGGAGATCCCACCCCTCGCATTTACTTCACAAAATGACAGAATTTTCTGAGTTGGAAGGGACCCACAAGGATCAATGTTGAATTAATTGTATGTGCAGCTGCTCTCCAATGGAAGGGTAAAGGCACCTCTGGGAAGGAGAACTGGAAATGGTAATTTATTTTTTGTTTGCTGGGCTTTCTGTATTCACTGTTGGTTGTGTGAACAAGTGAAAATAAGAACCCTGTTGACTTTGTGGCCTGTTTCAGTAATGGATATGCAATGCTAATTTAGTTCCAGAACTAGAACCAAAAATGTTCAATAGGAATCCATGGCTGTGTCAAATAAGGATAATATTTCCATCTTAAAGATTGATAATTAGTTAATAAAAGTTGCTAGGGAAAGAAAAAATGATAAATAGCTTCACTGGGATGTCTGAGGTATATGAATCTAAATCTGCACATTGACAAGCTCTGTTCCTGATACAAGGAAAAAAAAAAGTTTTGGGGTTGGATCCCACAGGGAGAGGGGTTGTGGTTATTTTTCTGATTTGGTTTTGTTGTTTGGGATTTTTTTACTTAAAACATTGTAATTAAATAGAGAAAGTTTTATGTGGTGGTTTTCTTGTTTTTGTTTTTTAAATCCAGGTGCAGAAACTACAGCAATTAATATTAATCTGAATTTGATTATTTGGCTCTTCAGCTTTTCATTGGATTATGTTGACTTTGTAATTTGATTGCTACACAGATGTAAGCTGTGCTGATTGCATTAAAATATGCAAAGGAAATTAAAAGTATTACCAAGTGATGTTCTGAAAACAGTTCTTCCTTGCTAGCTGTGAAGACTTCCTTTTGGGAAGAGAAAAGCAAAGGAAATTAATGATTATATTATAATGCCAACCACCGAGTTACAAATAATCCTTCTACATGGATAATAAGTATTGAGCCTGTAATTCTTTGTTTCTGGACTAATATATGTTATATAACTAATAAAAAATTAACAGACATGAGCTCTGCAGTATGCTAAAGTATGATATTAAAAGGATGAGATCCAGAAGGGAAGCTCAAGCATCAGGTTCTGCTCCTGCAGTGCTCCTGAAGATCACCTGCACTAGAATTTGCACAAACGTTGTGCTGTGCCATTGCTGAGGCTCAGTCAATACCTGGGTGATTCCCAGCAGAGTTCTGTGGCCATCATTTATCTCACAGCCCTCTTTGGACAATATTTAGCTGTGGAGGACTGAGTAACAAGAAGAATCTTCTCATTCCTGTTTTGTGGCCACCAAAAGGGTGCACTTGCCTCTCCACTGACTGCAACAGTACCCAAGTGGGTTTCTTATATACATAAATTCTGTGTGTGATGGGACAGAAAGCGGCCCACGTGTTACTTCCACAAGGTATTTTGAAAGCATTTTCTGTTCCTAAGTTAGTATCATAACTAAAAATTGAAATAAGTGTTTTCCAATTTTATATACAGAATGAATTTTCATTCAAACAGATGAATTCTTCATTAATATTTATTTTATCAACTTCAAGGTCACATATTTTCCCCACTGTTTTTCCCACCAACCATTCAAGTGCCCCATAAGAGAGGTAAAAATAGAAAATACAGTGGAAATTTTAAATTTTCTACTGTGTTTTTTATTAGTCTGAAAAATGGTGGGGAAAAATCAACAGTAGTAATAATAAGATTCACCTTACAATTATTCAGACAACTCCTCTCTGTGACTGAATTTGGAAAGGAAGGTGAAGCCTGAACTGGAAGTTTGACTCTTCTACTTTCTTATTGAAATAATCCCACTGATTTTAGAATAGCTGTTCATGGAGTAACGTTGTATTCTTCATATTAAATCCCAGTCTCAATGAGGAAAAAATCACAAAATGCATGAAGATATCCAAGATATGTTTCTATTTTGAAGATCTATATTTCAGGATAACCTGAAGCAGAACAGTTCCTCAGCAGCTGGGGGAGTTGCCTTGTCAGTCCCACTGCACACAGACGTGCTCACCCCTTCCTTGGGAGAATAAAAAAGAGCTGCATTTTGCAGGTAAAGTGGAGTGACTGTGAGAACACTTTACCCACAGTGAGGACATCTAAAAATCTCACAGTAAAACTAACAGCTTTAATGTCCTTTTTTTCTGCTCAAGCAATCCCTTTAGAGCATTTTTTAAGCAACTCAATAAACAAATACACGCATAGCCTTTCTAATTGCTTCTACAAGTTCCTCTGATGTCTAATATTGTATTAAACCATGGTAGCAGGATTTCAGTTACTTATGCAAAAATCACATCTGCAATTGATAGAAATATTTATCAGTGTATTCACTAAAATGAAAAAGCATTGAAGCAAGTAATAACATTTAAAACAAGTAGGAAAGCACAAATGAAAATGAAGCATCTGAATAATTACACAATATGCAGTGCAGAAAAAATGGTATCAAAATTCCACTTCTGTTTCAAATCAATAACACTGAAATGTGACAGGACCTTGATGATCTTGCGTAACTAAAAATTTAATCCAGTCAAAATATCTTTGCAGCACACTCATAGACAATCGAATCTTTGCAATTGTTTCTTAATGAAAAGCAATTGGTTTCTGGAAATAATTAGCTTATTTTATAGCCACAATCAAAGAACATATGGAACTAGACAAGAGTCTTGTTCCCGAGTTAGACATTTTAATTTACAATGTAAAGAGAAATAGACTATTGTAGTATTTTATAATCACTTCTTATCAGCTTAAATTTGTGAGTGGATGTGGTGATAAAATCCTTAAGGTTATTGGCTAAAAGTAGAGAAAAAAGGGAATTAAATAATGGAAAATAAAGACCATGGAATGGCCAGTGCACAGCAGGATAATGGTAAAACAGGAAGAATGTCTACTGAGAACAATTCTAAAATAAAGCTTTTTTGTTCCTAAAACATATTAAAAATGAATGTTGGGGTCCCATCACCAGAAAATCCCTGAGAGAAAATAAGACGTGTTGAAATGCACTTCTGTGTTGAATGTTTTGTAGTTCCTGAAAAGCATGGAATGTCATCACCTCACACATTATGTCCTAATTTACAAAGCTGTATTTCCTGCTGACATCAATTGTGACAATTTCTGTAAAGTCATAAAACCCATCATAAAACCCAAAAGGGAAAACTTTGAATTAGTTTACTACAATCTACAAATCCTGACTACTTTAGACAAAACTTTATTGTCTTGTGGTTTTTCTTTTTTCTTTTTGTTTGTTAACTTTTACTATATTCAGGGAGATATGGAAAAATAAAAGGAAATTCTTTTTAGAGGCAAAGAATCTTTATCTCAGAAAGCAGTGGCAAGACATTAAAAGCAGAAGAAATTTAGGTTAGATGCAGAGATGAAGCATTTAATTTATGTGAGCACACTGGAAATGAGCTTCTCTAGATAATTTAAGAAAGGAAGATTCACATAAGCCGAAGGATAAGTAGGTTTTAAAGATACCATTTGTCTGGTCATAGCTCAGATACAGGCACTGCAACTCATTTCTAAACTCTTGAATGTTTATCTGGGAATTGTTTTTGTCTTTTTTGGTTGGTTTTTTGGGGGGTTTTGTGGGGATTTTTTTGGGGGGAGAGGGGGATATGGGTTTTTTTTTTTGGCTAAACCAGATTAAAATCATGATTGGAAGCAAGACAATGAGTAAACATCATTGCGACGGTGTGGCACCTCTCCAGGGGCTTTTGCCCGCGCTTCCTGGCCAGCTCTGGCACTGACGTCGCTAAAAGGTATGGTTCTGTATTTGGGAATACAGTTCCCATCCTTTGAGTCCTTGCCTTAGCAGGAGCGTGAACCATGCGAGAAATAAAGGGATGGAACTCCACTGGGGAACTTCAACTGGGTTTTATTAAATCGACACAACTTCCTTTCACCCAGGAGTCAGCCTGCCAAAGCCCCCTGAACTCGCGGGTTTTCACCTTGAATCTGGGGGTGGGGGAGTGGGGAGGATACAACTTGGAACCCCTCCAGAACGGGAAGGGAGTGACCCTGAACTTAAATGACAAACCATAGAACAAAGCATGAAACAAAGGGGGAAGGGGAACCTGGACCCCACCAATCACTTAAAGTCTTCACTAGAACTTTCTAGAGGTCAGGGTGAGGCTTCAAAGTGACTGGCAGGACCCAGGTGTCACATAACAATGATGGATTGATAAATAACTGGGGCAAACCATCATGGGACAAAACATGGACATATGGGAAAAACCATTCTGAAACAGTAAAAGACAACCATATACATATAAAAATGGGAAAACTTCAAAACACACCACTACACATCATGAATGCATATTTTGGAAGTAACTGTGCCCCAAACATTTCCCTGTGAGAAAATAGTAGTGACATGCTATTACTGAGGGTTTCTGAATGTACAGAAGGTATGCATAGGAAGCACAGAGGCAGGCATCCCTTGCAAAGAAGAAGGGGGTTTTTGATTATTTCTGGCTGTCTTGTCTTCTTGATTTTATCTTTAATTCTCTTTCAAAACTCTACCCTGCATATATTATTACTTATGCTGTCCCTGTCAAGATGAAACCCACTCAGCTGGAAAAAAAAATCCCAAAAAGAAATCCTTCAAAGTACTGTATCTTAATTTGAAATCTCACTCCAACTCTCATGGTTTAATTTTTTCATCTCCTTTGACGAAGGAATGTCAAAGCACATGACTGGTAGAACCTGGGGTGGGATTTCAGAGTCACATAGTTGCTCAGAAGACTGAACTAAAGAATTTTATTCAGGAAAACTCTATACCAAAGACTGTTTTACAGTGGTAATGCAAGCAATATTGACAGACTAGTGCAACCTAACTGCTACTGCAACTGCACATCCCCTGAAGTGTGACAATTATCCATAAGCAGATATTTATTCTTTTATAGCATGAACTAACACTAATATCTGCAATTTATTTCTTTGCAGACAACATTGAATTACTTCATTCTTACTCTGGGCTCAGAATATTAATTTGAAAATTTATTTTCGACCAGTTTTTGAAAGATAAGTTCCTGGGCATCAAAACCCAATCATATCACTTTTTCCTGAAGGCAAGTTTCAGAATGAATCTTAAAGCATCTTCCAGGTGACTAAGCCTGAGTCTTTCTGCTATGAAAATACTGATTTTGCTGTGGTGTAAACAAAGCACAAAATGTTCAGGGAGTTCCCTGAAAGCATTGTTTAAAGATCTTTTAAAATGTCTTCTGGCTGAACATTCCTCCTCTTCAGAAAAGCTGAATGCAGCAATAGGGTGGCAATCTGGTGATTAGTTATACCTTTCTGTTTTACAGTAATGATTTATGAAGGGCATTTACTTAACAAGTTCCTTTTGAAGCTTTTGTACATGATTGCAAATGACATGTGTGACGTCCAGCAGTCCTTTCTTTTGCATAATGGTCACAGATTATACTTAGGAAGAGTAACATGGAGGTAAAGTGACAGCTCCAGTCTCTTAATGAGAAGTTTATTAAGAAACTAGGACTGATTATCAGTTGCAAATTAACCATAATGTGAGTAATCAGCAGAGACGTCACATTGGTGCAAGAAAAATGATAAACAGAAGAATGTTCATCCTTATGCTAATCAAAAAAGTACCTACAGCTCATTACAGAATGCCATTTCTAAGAAACGGGGGACACAGGTTTGGGGAAATATGTTTTTGGAAATTGTATTTGGTGATATCGCTGTATTTACCTTTAGACTGTACACCATGTAGAGATTTGTGAACCAAAAGATAAGGAGCAATTGGAACATGGGATTCCATGTCAAAGGAAGGTGGCTTTTTTCTAAAATAGAGATTCAAGATCTCTATGATAAAGCTAGAATTGCAATATATAAAAGATTGATTATATTTGTGGACCTCTAGACTAGACTACAGTTTTGAAGAAGTGAAAGAAAAAATTGCATGAATTTAAAAACATTATTTTTCCAATTTCATAAGGCAGTTGTAAAATGGATGCAAAATTCAGGCCACAGTAATCAGTCTCATCATTTGTTCTGAAAAGGATTATAATTTTATTTTTAAGTATTAAGTAGTATGAATAGTTTTTACAAACTGCACACTGGGGTTCAAGCCTCAAACCCGCAAGGAAAAGACTAGTCTAGGAGGTAAAGAGATTACAAATTTGTATCATCTAAAACACAGCAATAGATATGAACATAATAACAATACATAAACTAGACTGAAACATAAAGATAATAAAGATATTATTTTCTTTATGGCAATGTGCCAGCAGCAGGAATTTTGGAAGTCATCTTGTTTTGTTTTCAATTTGGTCCTCAAATGCACTTTGTTCTACCACAAGTAATTTCATTCCTTTGCCTCCAGTCCCCCAGCTCATCTCCTTCTGTGTAATATCCTGGTTCCCTTTTTCTCTGGCACTGCCCACATCATCTGAAAACACCAGTGGTACCCCCTGATCCTTTTCTATCCTTTTGCAAAGTTCATTACTGAAAAAAGGAGCTCAAACTTTCCTCTCCTGGAGAAACTTTGACTATTTAATGCACTCCTTTACCAACACCTCTCCAAGATTTTACTCATGATAACAGTGTTCTGCTGAACAAAACTGCTTGACTAACAAATTTTCCTGTGACACAACCAATAAATGCTTTTGAATTTTGTTTAAGGCTTTTGTTTTTGCTGGGGTGGGGGCTGGTTTTTTTTTGAAGTTTGCTTATTTTGGATCACTTTTATTTAGTCACTAATGTATTTAAGATAACAGAATCGTATTGCACAACTTATTTTTGGTAAAATATTCATCATTTTATCCCATTTTTTTTTGTCTGCAGGCATGTCTTTATGAATCTTTCACTCAGTGTTTGTTCCAAAGGCAAAATAAGTGACTGGATCCTGTGTTTTGTAATAGATTTTTTTCAGTTAGATTTTTTCTATACATCTATTGTGTAATTTGGAAATACTTTTCACTTTGTATGTTTCTGAGTTTGATTTACTGTGTCTACAGTACCCTTATACCTGCTTTTTTGTCCCAACCATCCAAAATCAAATAACAGATACCCTAAGTATTTTGGTAAGCTTAATATCACTAAATCACTTCAATATTTTTTTCAGAGAGCTGAGCTCTGAAGACATGTTTCTGCATTGGCCTATTTCAAATGTCATCATTATTTCAAGTCCTGCCTAGGAATTCCATTGCTATCTGTGTTAAAAGGAAATGAACTTTTCTTCTGAAATGACAGCTGTTTATTCCACAAAGAAATATCAAAATAATATTTTTTTCCCAATTGAGGCCAGATGTTTCTGTAAGACACTTAAAAAATAAATTTTTAATCCATAAAACAATTTGTCCATGCATATTTCATCCCATTCTAGCCCCAAATCTGCTCATTTTAATCAGTGTTCATCTGTATGATGCTTAATAGTATTCAACAGACCCAATATGTGGCTTGTATGTGGGACAGATCATTCTTAAAAAATAGATGTGAGAGTCTCCAGTGCATGGAGATCTGATAGGCAGAAAAACATGCAGCTAGCCCTAGGCACTGAAACCAGATAGATACATGAAATATTTACTATTTCTAGTTCTATGATGTCTTTAAAAAGTAACTGCATTTTAATTGTTGCAACGTTTTCATTTCATGATTCTCTTTTGCATCAGGAACTGGTGTCTTCTCAGCTACACTGACAGTTCTGTGTCAGCAACTCACATTCACATGTTTGGTGAATCAAAAGGGAACATAACCCACAGGGAGCTTGCAGGCACTGGACAAAGCTGTAAGCAGTGGGTAATCCAAAAGGGCCAAAGGAGCGAGGAGATAACAACACTGGGAATATTGCAGAAGGAATAACTCAGCCAAAGCATTGAGCAATTTTTATATGTGTTTCAATGAAAAAAAAAATTAACAGTTTATAAATTGTAATACCAAATTTATGGGGATAAAATGGTCTAGCACCATGTAGAGATTTGTGCACCAAACGGGAGGAATTGGAACATGGTATTTCTTTTAAGGCCTTTGGAGAGATACTATTTTCCTTGTACATAAAGAAGGCACTGGTACAAGCTCCTGTATGCAGAAGGGAGAGAAACCTTGAATTCTTATTCTGTCTGATATCCATCCTATCAGAGACTGGTCCAAGCTCAAAGGAGATGCTTTGTTCTTTCCCTCATCTTATGAACATTTCTGAAAGTCAAAGTGCAAATTCAACTCAAAGAGCAAAGTCAACACAACAGCACTAATGTTAGAAGCCAAGGTTTCCTCTATGTCAGACAGGGATAAACACAGTTCCAATTTAACTAGAGGCTCTTCAAAGGCAAAAAATTTCATATGACAAAGATGCTGATGCCACACCAGGAAGAACTATTATTGTTTTTATCAAATTCCTTCTAAGCCTTCTAGTATTTTTGCAAACTGACATAATGTGGATGGCCTGCCACAAGAAAACAGAATTGTCCTATTCAGTGATCTTAATGAGATGTCAAAGGGTTAATAAGAAAATTAATTTATCCTTTTAAGCACAAGAAGTAATTAAAGGCTAAGGGAAATCTGTATCATAATTGAAAATGAGTAACGAGCAAGTGGGATGTGGAGGAAAAATGAGTTTGGTAATTAAGACAGGAAGTTCAGTATAACAAGAAGGAATAATGTATTTGTCACCTATGGCACAATTATATCATGCTGATATTAAGTGGGAAAGCTTAAGCTAAAGCAGAACAATAGAGGTGGTGAATGAGGAGGTATTAGATAGAGACACTGCATCCTCAGCTAGGGAAACTACTTCAGGGACCAAGAGTAGGTAGGCTCCTGATAGCATCAGGACTTTCAAATTAATGAAACTGGACAGCATTAAAAGGGATTAAATAGTAATTGTATTAGAATTTATATTAAAGATCCTGAAATTATTAGTTCTTTGAACTTAAAAAAAGGTTCCTAAATTACTCACCAGGAACACCTCGGCTATTATTTTAATAGGATGGGCCAAAGTTGTCCTGATATCTTTACCTCAAAGTCAATAGAGACCCCAGTGGTGAATCTGGCTTATTACTTCCAGTGTTTGTTTTCTGATTTTTTACTCTGAAACGCTGAAGCACTTTAAAAAACTCATATCTCTAGAGGCATCTATGAGGTTATAGACATTCAGAAGGTACTAAAACCTTTTGTATCCTTTGCTTTCCATGGAAATTGATGCCAATGATGCCTAGGTGTAATAGAGACATGAAAGAAATTAATAGGACTGAATTCCAAAGACGATTCTTGTGTTCAAACACCCAATATAATTTACTTTGTTTCTCAGAAAGGTATACTTAAATCTTTTACAACAAACCTAGAATCAGACCTGCAAGCACTCTTTTACAGGCAAGGTATTGTTAAAAGAATAAAAATGCAGAAGCATACAAAAAAGACAAGAGGATGTTGCCAGCGAGAATATGCCAGCCATATTCTTCCAAATATGAGAGCTGTTGTCCTTTTAGAGATGAGAGAATGAATGGTAGGTAGTGCTGAAGGTGAACACTGTGATATAGTGTTTGCATATCTTCAACTCCATTCTCCGGGCTTTTTGTTTATATCTATACAACCTACAGATGAAGTAACCACACTTTTCAGAGACTTTGAAAAACAGTTCAAACACAAGTCCTGATGCAAAACTTCAAATTTTAAGCCAGATATAATTATCTATAAAAACAGAGAAGTTTATTTAACCAGTTGATCACTTCAGAGCGTCTTCCCCTCTATGAAATGTACTACTGCTGCTTTTCAAATCTGCACCTGCTCTGGATACACATCTTGTGCCCTATGCAGCTCTGCTAAAGGAACTCATAGTTGAATTCCCTCCAAGTTTACTCATGACATGTATTTTGGCTGGGAAGAACAAACATCACCTTTCCTAAGAGCTGAGGGGTGATTTAGTCTTCTTGACTTTTCTCTGCCCTTATACTGAGAGAGGACAGAGAGTCCCTCAGGAAAGAGATGTCCGTTCTGCCTTTCAAACATAAACAAGAGTAGCAAAATAAGAAATGGACTTCAGCTTCTGTGTTTGGGAGCTAGCAGGGCCACCTACATTAAATACTGCATGTTTCTAAGGAAAACAAGGGCAGCCTTGCCATTCACACTGACACTCAGAGAGCACCGTCAGAGTCATCTTTCACAAACAGGCACAGCAGGCCAGACTGCACTGCTGCTGAAGAACAAAGTGCAGGTACATGAGGAAAAAGTCTTTGTGAGGATATTGTATTTGGCAGAGTTTTTGCTGAGGATAAAACCTTGTTTTCTTCACAGCTTAATTCCATTAAAATTCTTTGTTGGGAATATCCAAAGAATTTCCTATTTGTTTCTCAATCAGCTGTCTGACTCTGAAACCACGCACAGGCATCTCTGAATTTTGTCTCTTGAATTATCCATCTGCTCCTGCGTTCTCTTGATTGTAATGAGGATAATTCTGAACCAGCAAAGGTAGAATTGATACAACAGCAAACATGTAGAATGTGTTACTGCCCCTTGTATTGTAACAGAGCAGCTCAACTATTGGTGCTTGGTTTATTATTCCCTTTCCTGGCCTTATGTCTAAAGAACCTTCTTGCCAAAGGTACTCCAGTCAAACAGATCCCTGTGGTGTTTAGAGCACCCTATATCATGCTGGCTTGAATTACTCAGATGGAAAAAAACACAAACCAAAACCAAAGAGGAGTGGAAATGGTCCCCAAGGGGGAAAAAAAAAGGAAAGCCAAAGCAAAAAATGTTCTTTATCATAGAAGATAAAACTAAAACCCCTGCGTATTCTTGGGGAACTAAAGTCCTAAAGTAACCCAAATAATCATTTATTTGACTACAGGAAAGAAAAGGAAAAATATATGTGATTAATGCCTCTAGCATTGTCAGTGTGAAATTCATGGTTTGCTGACTACCTAAATTGCCTGGCACACTGCTAACCCTGATCTCAGCTTTATCTAGGCAAGCACTTGTCATTAAAGGGGCAATTAATCTACTATTCTAATTTCAAATGAGGTAATGACAGAAGAAAAATGAGATGTGTCATTTAAGTGCTTTCACATTCTAAACCAAGCAAGTGCCATGATTTTGTAATAACATCAACAGAAAAAATCTTAGCAGGCAAATATTCATATTAAAATAAAGGATCTGTCTTAAATGTTACACACAGACTAGACTAGTCTGTAAAATAACAGACAACCTACTCATTGCTTTAATCATCAAAACGGAGAAAATGGTGTTGAAACAGGAAATATTGTCAGGTTTGGGCAGAAACACTGTTTTCTTAATGGCAAAATGTCTCTGGACATAAAGCTTGCAGTTACTAACTCCAGTGTTACTGGGGAAATCTTTATACTTCATTTACTACTGATTAGGATGGGATGAGAATACACTATACACCGGAAAGAAAATTCTTGACAGTTTTTTCCAATTTTATAGAATTTTTTTAACATTATCAGGAAGCAATAGTGTTCAAATACAGTCATGGCTAAGTAAAGATGAGGAAATCTGACTTTCATGTCTCGTGCTAAAGGCACTCAGCCAGAGCAAGGAAATTATTTATGATACATCAATAATTTTTATTGGTTAAAGCAAAAGCCAGATAGCAAAATATTAGCAAAAGTCAGATACACTCCTTTCAAAAATTTACTTTCGTGATATAAGTACCATGACATTTTAGTGGGGGGAATTTAATACTATTCCTAATAAAGGAAATAAAGAAAATAAAGAACGTACATTTAGTAAAAGAAAGAAAATTTTAGTCTTTCTATAGTGATAAATTTACAAGTGATCCTTAGTGACAACAACAAAATACACATTTCAAGCAACTTAGAAAGACATCACTTTGATATCTTAGTGTGGCACAATGATCCAGCTCCTCCCTGGACCACTGTGAACAGCCACAGAGCAATAACTGCTGAGAAACCACCTGAGATCGATCTCATCCCCCTCCTCATGTCCTCAGGTCTGTGATTTTAATTTCTGCTCCCCAGTTTGTACACAGAACTCTCAGCACAACCACAGAGGCTACTTCAACAAACTTGGACTGCAACCTGGTTATGTTTTCCTAACACTCCACTTACAATCTTAGAAATTAAATTCAGCAAGTATACTTTCAATAAAACAACTCTCATCTTTGCATTATCTTGAAGTGCACATGAAAATGAGGAAAATTAATTTAAATTTTTAGATATATCCATGCATTTTTAAGATTGTGTTGGGACAGGAGGTGAGGAGATGGCTGCCTTTATCTGGACAGAGGTAGGCAGGATGACATGTTATCCATGCAAGGTTGTAAGTGCAGAGATTTTTTTCTGCCAAGAAGAAACACTGAACATCCTACAACAACCTGATTTTGAGCTCTAAAAGCTACTCCAACAAGCCACAAAGCCTCTGTTTTAGAGAGAAGACAGACCTTATACCAAGAACCTCATTGACACAGAGGTTATAACACCTGAGTCCTTAAAAAAGACAAACCACTGCCAGGGCCACTTTCAGCGGTGCTCTGGATTATGGCTGGAGTTTGCTGGTGGTGATGTAGGCAGGATGTTTGTATGTGAGAGAAAGGCAAGAATCTGTTCATGGTGCTGTCATGCATTAACTGAAAGAACACAAAAAAATTTTCTACCAGCTAAAAAAAAAAGAAATAGATGTGGGAGATAATTTGAAAAGGAGGACAGAAGAGTTCTGCAGATTTGCCCTTAACCCAAATAAATTGCCATGGAAAATTCAATGGGACTTATGTCCTTTACCCTCTTTACTCTTTTTAATTTCCTATCCTAGGAAAAAAGGTTCCTGCCTGAGATACCCTTAGGAATAGTAATTATAAACACAAATATAGATTTAATTTCATATCTTATAAAATGCCTAGCTAAAGCAAATCCTCCTTTTAAAGTAGATGAACACATTGATTTCATACTCTGCCTTAAAGGAAAGATAAACTAATCCTTCTGTAGGACATTATATTTGGCAAATCCTCACTTGTTTTTTATTTTGTTTCATGAACAAAATGAGTTATGTGTTTATAAATTACTCTCAATTTTATTTGTTGTTTATCTAAAAGTAAGTCTCTGCAACCTGTTTTTGTTTAGTAAATGATCAATTTTACTATCCAAACCATTGATGGCATCTCAGAAGTGGAACTGTGAGGAGTGATATACAAATGAAGATGAAGAAATGCTGAGACATAAAGCCCTCATCACACTGGCAACCTTGTTATTGCTACTCTGTCTGAATCATAGGATCTGCAAAATTATTTTTGAACAGTGCTAGTAATGTGTATATATGCACATAAATCCATACCATGTATGTAGATATATACACAGAGACACACACATTATGTGGGGAATATGTATTATATTCAAATATACATTTCCTAATGGAAATCCTTTCCTACCATTACAGAACAGAAATTGATATTGCTTTAGCTGGAGTTTTTCTTGTAAGAAAATAATATATTGCATGAATTTTATTTTATGTTATTCCAGGCTGCCTTCACTACCACCTCTCCTTTTGCTACCCAAGAGGAAAAAATAATGTCTGCGAGGAAACCACAAATAACAAATGTAAAACCTGTATTTTCTTCTAGAGAATGGGTAAAAGTGATTGTAAATAAAAGAACAATGTATATACTTAGATATATAGCAGTACTTATTCTCACAATGTGGTCTTCCCAAATTTATTATTTCTGCAAGATAATATGACAGGAGGAAGCCAGCTAGAAATAGATAATGGACTATCTTCAAAGAGGAACCTTTTATTCCTCATAACAGTAGGTGATTAATGGTTCCAATGTCAGTGCTTACCATTTTCTTCTTTTTTTCTCTTTGCAGCACATCTCAAATTAGAGACTAATAGCCCCCTAGGATAAGATACCTTGACATGACTGCTTTCCATCTCCAGTGCCTGAAGCCATCAAACACCCATCACCAGTATGAAATGGGGAAGGATGTAAATATTTTGCTCCTTGACAAGGGTTGCAATTTTCTTTTTAGATTATTAAAGAGAAGGTACTTTTATAATTATATTTTTCTCAGAAATATTTGTTTGATTTGAACTCTTGCTTGCAGGAATATTTCCTTGCTTGCTCTGAAGCTGCTCTACTGAACGTCAGAAAATGGGAACATGCAAAGAGCCCATGTAGGTCTTGCCTGAAGATGACGATCCTCAGGGTTGTAGCAACCTATGTTTTACTTTAAAAGATGCCAAGTGAAAAACTCTCATCCTGAATTTTCACTTGAAATTAGTAATTAACGTGTCATTCTAAGGTTATCCTACCTTTCAGAGCCTTATTAACCATGAGCAAAACCTCTTTGCAGGGAAGAGACGAAGGCATGTACTTGAAAATCATGATTAAGGTTCACTCACTCTTCAAAGTCTGAGCTGTCTCTGATGATTCAGATAAGTAGGGAAAATATGCTGCTGAGAGTAAAACTGTGTTTCATTGCAGTATGTATCTCCAGGCAAATGTGTCTGCAGGCATATGTATTTGCATTTTTTTCCTCTGTTCCCTGATTGCTAGGTGGGACCAGGTTTTGCTTGCTTTGTAGCATTTTTGCACAGACAAAATTTGTGACTTTGGTGCTCATGATGTCATATTCTGATGCTGCATTTTTTAGGTGCACAAATACACAAAGTATGTAGCAGATTTATTTCCCTAGTGATGTTTAAACATTCTTTTATTTTTAGCTTTATAGATTTTTAATATATAATTGTATTTAGTTTCTTGTATTTTTTTTCCTGCCCTTTCTCACATTTTTGAATAACAAGATAAGTCTTTCTAAACACATTCTCGAAATTCTGTTTATTCTTATTCTTAAGAAGAGAATTTCTGACAAGGACATCTTGTTTTCCACCAGTATTAAAGAGACATAACAGAAAATAGGGCAAGGAAGCTCCTGGACCAACTCCAGGAGATTGACCCGAGGATGGGTTACTGGGGCAACTGATCTCATATTGGATGTACCTGCTAGATAAACTAATTAATAAACCTTATTAAAAATTGCAAAAATCCTGTATCCCACATGCACATATTGCCATATTTATGCACCTGAGAGCTTTCATTAAAGAATTGCTTTTTATCTCACCACCTTTAGTATTGTTTAGAAAGTTTTGTCTTTTGATTCCAGGCAACACCAGGATTAAGTTTTAATAAGAAATTCTATTAGAAAATTAAACAGGTGAATATTGCTGTGCAAGTGAACAGGGGACAAAGAAAGAAAGAGCAAACAGTTATACTTTGTTTCTCTGGAAACTGCTGAATTGTTGATTGGAAGTTTACTCAAAAAGAAGATAATCAGGAAGCATTGTAGTAAATCTGAAATCATACATTCTTAGACTTCAGGCTTATTAGAGATAAATGACTCATTAGAAATCTATTTCCATAGCTCTAACTATGAGGATACTGCTTTGGGTTACATGTGGGACAGTTTTGGATTGGTAGGTGGCACCCTATTAAAGACCACTTAAAGAAAATAAACACTAACTTTCTCTAAACCCAAAGCATTTTTTGTACAGTACCTCCTATAAATCTCAATTTCAGTTGAATAATAGATTATTTTTGATAGAAAATGATTGTTTTCCTGTAGTTGAGACTACATTTGCAAAGAGATCTGTGTTCAAATTCCTGAAAATGAAGAGCTGGACAACAAGCAAGGGTCAACAAAAGCATCACTTACCAATCACTGAATAGAAGTTCACTAAATAATTAAATATTTTTTAAAAACCCAAAAATTAGAAACGTCTGAGTCAAGTTGTGTTTCCCATATTGCCTGAGAGCAGTGTTTTTCCATCTGTGGATGGTTCATCACCATGGAAATCTGTAAGTCTGCTCTGCACAATATTGATCACAGATGACTGCTGTCTTCCAGGCCAGGACCACCATGCACTATGATATGGCATCTGCTGCTTTTGATCTCAGAATAAAATGTGAGGGTTTTTCAGAACAGGAAGTCTTGCTATCGGAAGTTCTATAGGGAGATAGTCAGTCTGAATTTTGGGTTTAATTATACCCTCTTAGGGAGATATGATGTTTTGAATGGAAATAAGGGAATCATTCCCACAATCTTGATATTCTACTAGAAATTGGCTTTCTTGGTATCTGCTTTCAAGTGATTTCCTCTCTGGGAAAATTTTGATGGATTTCTTTCTTATGACAAAATTTGTGTCTCTTATTCGCTGAACAGATTTTTAAAAATTATTCCTGATCAGCTACAAGAAGTTTGTCAAAAGGTTTACAGAATAGTTTGTGTTGGGAAGGGCTTTAAAGATCATCTATTTCCAACCACTTCCACTAGACCAAGTTGCTGAAAGCCCCATCCAGCCTGGCCTTAAGCACTTGCAGGGATGGGGTATCCGCAAATTCTGTGGGCAACGTGTTCCAGTGCCTCACCACTTGTGATGTAGCTGTTGATTATGGTGATGACTTTAATGAAATCTGTCCTTTATGAAACACACCATTGGAAATAAACTTAAATCAACCACATCTCTTAAAAAGTATTCCTCCCTCGTTAACTTCAACCATAAGACCGTCAGCAAGGGCAAACACACTTCATGCTTTGAGATGGGAGTCTTAGTCAGGATATAACTCTCTGTAAATTTGATGCCATGTGGCAGCTAGACTAGTGAATTATAAGCTTCAAAGGGTCCAGTGTCGCAACCATGCCTAAAGCTCTGTACACATAGGTTGAAGGGTAATTCTATCAATGCTTTATACATCACTATAAACAACGTTACAAATATGTAAATAAGGCCTATTCTATTCTATTCTATTCTATTCTATTCTATTCTATTCTATTCTTCACCTTTTAAAACATTTGCAGTCTCTTATTTTTTTAATGTAGAATGCTCTAGTAAATTATACAGATTCCAAAATTTTTAAAATATATGTTTCTCAAGTTATGGTGAAAATGGGGATGTTTATTTGTTTGTTTGTTTAGAGTTTTTCCATTACAAAGAATAAGAATTTCCTAAGATTTTTTTTTTTTCTTTTTCTCTTTCATATCTTTACCAAGCCACTTGAGAAGAGAACATTCAATGGAACAGCAAGGAAATTTTGCTCCAGAGAAGCTGGAGTATTTTTTAAATCAGTGAATAGTAACGAAGACGTCTGTGACTGTCTTTTCTACTGGGAGTATCAGCTTCTGTGTTTACACTTGCTCCCAGGAACTGCAGCTTGGTGATGTGTGCTGCTCAGAAACAGACACATTCTGTTGTTTTTATTGATAGCACTTGAATACTTTTTCACTTCCATATGGCCAAAATGCATCCCAGATTTCCAGATCCTGCTGTGTGCACTAGGTTGTAGACCTAGCTCTGATATTGTTTTCCTCGTGTCTAAAGCAACTCAAGCACATTCTCCACATGAATCACGCTGTCCGTGTTGCTTGGCTGAGTTGGAGTGTGACACAGTATATATATCAAATGCAATTTAGATGGTGTGTTTTGATATGTCGTTGGCACTGCAGCTAAGAACAATAGAATTTCCATAACAGGACAGAAGTAATGGTCCATCCAGTCCAGCATCCTGCCTGAGGCAATGGTTGCACGCTTCAGAGGAAAGCATGAGGCCTTGGCATGCACACAGAATTTAGCCGTGGAAGGAAATTGCTTTTTGATTCTGTCTGTTGCTCAACGCTACAAAGCATGAGCATTACTTGTCCCTGTAATTGTTATCCTAGTCAGTGGAACTGTGCCTGATAGTCTAATTTATAAGTGTCTGATTTTTTTTTAATGTGTCACACTAAGTTTTGAGGGTTACTGTGAACATGTATGCAGTGTTGCTGAAATGAAGATCAACATTTCCTTCACATTTATTAATTTTTTAAATAATAAAATATCTGTCAGCAGGTGGTGTTTTTGCAGAGACCTGCTTCAGTTCCATGCAACCCAACATATGGTCAATTAATTCTTTAAAGGATTGTTTACTGTGAGGTGTAATCAGTCCCTTTGGTTTAATGAAGGCAATACCAGAAGAGTTGACTCCCCTTCTTAATTATGGCTAATTTATAGATTTTTACTTCTTAGTTTCAGCTGCTATTTGTGTTCAAGAGTTACTAGCAAAAATGTGAAGTTATGTCATGTGGTAGTTGTTTTCCTATCTCAAAGTGGGTGAATTGAAAATTTGTGTTCAATGCACTAACTAGATTATGTCAATATTTTGCTACACAGAGAAATGAACAATAGAACTCCAAACAGAAAGGCTTATTCATCAACATGTGCTTTCTAACCCATTCCTGTTCTGGTGAAATTAAAAATCATAGAAGAGAATTATCATAGCTACAATAATCTACAGGTTGTACCTATTTTCATCTGCTTGTTCTCTTCCTCTATGAGAGGCTGACTCCTCATCTTGCTGTGTCCTTCTCCTTCTACAATCAGCACAAGGAAATACCTTCTCCTTCTTTCTCAGCTCATTTAGTGATCCAAAGTCACCAGTGAACTGATTTGAAATGAGCACTTGAAGGAAAAATGTCATTCCCTTCTGCTGATACTACCATGAAACAACTTTGTGGAGAGGTGTGGGGCAGGTTAATACCTCCTGCAACTTCCTGTACAGCAGAGCATAAGTGAGAGTACCATGTCCTGGGGTTCACTTTTATTTCAAGAAAAACACTTGAATAGCAATATTTTGCAATGGGATTAAAATCCAACTGTTGGGCTACAACATAAATTATAAATCCAAAGTATTTGCAATCAATCCTCTTTGTATTTAAAAGAGCCATGTAGATGTCAAATTATTTTTCTTCATCAACTTGAAAGGTTGGAAAGAAAAGAAAATATTTACTAACCAAAATTTATGCCAATGTTTATATAGACACAGATTAACAAAATGGAGATATGTAAAAACTAGTGTTAAAGTAACAGCCAATCTGCCTAATTCATTCAACTCACAACTGTGAAAGTAATTATTATCAAATTTCCTAAGCATTTAGAATTCATAGTTTTCTAGATGAGCTAGCGTCTAGTAGCAACAATGTTTAAATGAATAGAAGAATCAGAGTAATTAAGCTGTGTGAAAAACTAAGTTTAAAGAATAGACACAAAATACTTGAATTTCATAATCTGCAGTAAATGATTCCAGATTNTTTTTGGTTTTTTTTTTTTTTTTTTGTTTTTGTTTTTTTTTGTTTTTGTTTTTGTTTTTGTTTTTTTTTTGTTGTTGTTTTTTTTTTCTGTCAGTGTCTGGGTCAAACTGAATGTCTACTAAATCTTCACAAGTCATAGGCTTCTCATCAAATGTTGATTTCATGTCATATTTAACAGATAATTTATCAGAATAGAACTGGTGGGGGAGACAAATTATTTGTAGATCTAGTTTGGCCAAGTGTAGGTTAGACATAACTCGTTATATCTAAAGGGATCTTATTACATGGGAAATGCTACACAAAACTTGTTAGATCTACTTAAACTGAGCACCTCACCTCACAAGAAAAAGATGTTTTGTACTATCTTAATAAACAGTATTTGTAAAGCTTTGTTAAATTTTTTATATCTGTAATAACTTTCATTTTGTTTATACTTCCCTTCACTCCTCCCCACAAACGAGACAAAGTAAGGTGTGTGTTTCACTTGATGCTTTAGACATACACGTGCCTCCCACAAAAATCATATTCAGTTTCACTTACAGCCATTTTTAGTCGCAACAAAAACCTCATACGAGTACGAAGTTAATGAGAAAAATGGACTCTTTCTAATCCTTTTTTTATCATCCCTTTCCTTCCTCTAGTAAATATTGAAGATCTTAGATAATCATTTCAAATGTAGAGTCCCTCCCATTTAATGCAGTATTTTCTAGAATCTTTACATTGTAGAGTGCATACATGTGTTATGACATTAGAATACTAGGAAAATACCATTAGAGAAAGTCTCACATTTCATTTTATGCTGTGATCATAAGTGAGGAGGAGCTAAGAACACTGTAGTATTTTTTTTTTATTATGTTCCTCATAAGATCTGTGCATTTTTGATTACGTATTTGCCGGAAAGGCAGAAGTTTGTATGGACATGTGTGATGCTTTCAAAGAGAAAAGTACAATAATTTTTTGATTAATTTTATTCTCATGAAGGGTTATCACTGATCTGAATTACAGTTTAAACTTCAGTCTTCTGATATTTACAGAGATGCAGATAATAGACTGTTATTCCCCAGGGTATCACTCTGATTAAATTTCACATATATTACTATTTTATTAGCTTACCCAGTGTAACATTTTTATTAGGAAAAAAGTCTTTGTATAGATGAAGTTAGGTGGTCCCCTGGCTTCAGGCGATTTTAATACTTTAATGCTTGTGATGTAAAAATAATGTAACCATCAGAGGTTTATTAAAATTTTGTTACTGACCCCATCCCCTGAAACCATATGGAATATCTGTTTGCGCAGGCAGGATTTCAGAGCTGGCATTTTTTATTGCTGCTTTGTGATATCAAATTTGACTTATGGCTTAACATTGAGAGTTTAATGTGATATTTATGGAAGGATCAAGCCTTCACATTGCTGCTACAATGACCAAGTTCTGCTTTTAACAGCTTTCAGACAGTGAAATGTGGCTGTTTTAGTGCAATGTTGACAAAGGGAGCTTCCAGTGAAGCTCATCTAATCTTTACAGAAGCTCTGAAGTGGTCAGCGTTCAAGTGCCATAGCTCCTTCGACGTTCCACTTTCCCTCTGAGCAGAAATGCTGAAGCTGACCCTCACCATTATCTTGCTCAACAGATATTTTATAACCACAGTTAATTTCAATATGTGGTAGCAGTCATTGTCCACCTCCTTCATCTCCCTCCTTCCTCCTTCAACATTCAGAAGGTAAAAATTCTGACCACTGCTGGGATTGAGATTGCATCTCACCAAATCACCGTCCTCGTCCTCTCTTCTCCTTCCAGTTGGAAGAGTTTGAGTTCACAACCAGTTTTGAAAAAGAAAAAAAAAGAAAAAAAAAAAGTAGAAAGACTATGATTAGTATGTTAAGTGCAACAATGGCCTAAGAGACTCAGCTTTCAACGATCAAACTCTCTCCATGGTATTCAGGGATGATAAACTAGAATCACAATAATCTTTAATGATTTTTTTTATTTCAGTGTGGCTAGATTTTTCCATACAATATTTTAAACATGGAAAGGAAAATTCTGTCTTTTATGGGTCAAGAAAAAAAGACTTATTTAAAATTATCCTATTAGCTTTCACAGTCATGCTTTGCTTCCTGGATAACAGATATATTTCATAAACAGGTCCTACTGCACCACAAACCCTGCTCACCCTGGACTGGTAAATCTCTCAATTTATTCTCTCATAAAAGATCCTGTATTGGTTTAAGGAAAAATATTCAGATATTAGGGAAAAAAGGTTATTTTGCCTATTTTTAAATGTAAAGTTCTGTTTGAAACAGAAGCATCTCACTGGTCTTCTTTGGTTTTGTCCTTTGTTGGATTCACCCACACTTCCAGATGCAGTCAGCTGATCTCACTCTCAATTTTCTACATTATTGAAAATGGAAAGTTACTTTAATCCTAAAGTTTAAATCAAAATTATTTTTAGTATAAATTGTATGCACAAAATTCTTTGATCCTCCATGACATCTTTTCATGGAGCATTAACATAACAAAGCAGAATAAAAGCAGCTAGAAGAGAATGGTTCAGAATTTCTTTGCTGGAGAATTTGAAATGAGGCAGCTATAGATCCCAAAGACATGAGAGTGTCATTTACTTTTTCAGTTATTAAAATGACTTTGGATAAGAGAGAAGAGAGGAGCAGAGTATCAGTCTTTCCAAAGGTGGACAGCAGGCAGGTTCCTTATTTTGTAGTTCCGCAATGACATTTATATTTGCTACCATCTTACTCTTGACTACTGTAACACATATAGTAGCGAATCTTTTATTCTAAGTGGCCTACGGCAGAAAAATATCTCATGTTTATGTTCTAAGTGCAGAAAGTTTCTCAGGAGTTCTGTTCAGTTGTATAGTTTAAAAATGCTAATACAACTTCCTCAGTTTAGCAGGCCCAGTGGCAGAGCTATGATGAATAGGGAATCAATAAACGAGTTTGATTTGGTTTCAGACCTTTAGAGCAATATTTAGAAGACCTTTAGGACAATGTTTCTGCCTCGAGTGTCAGGGGTTTTTTTCATTTTTATTCATGGGGCATATCTCAGGTTAGTTTTTTAAAAAGTACATCCACAATCAAAATGTGATTTTCCTGTCATTATGTATTGTATTGAGTATGTTTTAAAATGCCTCTGTAATGCACAAGGTCTTAGTTTTATAATCAAGTGACCTTCAGGAACCAATATACAAACAATGGATGTGTTGCAAGACAGGTGTTTAAGATAGCCAATGAATATTATACTTGAGAAATGATTATCATAGCAGAATGATAACCTGTTTCTTTTTATTGGTTTATTATGCACATATAGCTATGATTACACTTTAGTGCATAGCAAGTCTTATAAATATGCTAAAATGAATATGCTATTTAAATGAATAAATACATTTTTTGCAATTGCAAGCTAACCTATTACTAGGTACAGTTTATAAATACTCTGAGTATGT
Source organism: Sinosuthora webbiana (assembly GCA_013397395.1). NCBI lineage: Eukaryota > Metazoa > Chordata > Aves > Passeriformes > Sylviidae > Sinosuthora > Sinosuthora webbiana. The sequence continues at coordinate 3,045,967 of VXBN01031006.1, forward strand.
GAGCTTGGATTTAAGGGGAAAGTCATGCTAAGTTCAATAGAACGTTGTTCTTTCCTAATTTCAGATGCCTAGTCTTTGCTGCCCATTTCATGTTTTGTTGATCCATTTTCTGTAATGAGTCAACCTTAGGGTCATCTGAAGGTTAAACCTCACGTCTAATATTATAATAAACAAGTAAAATGCTTTGCAATACATTCTTCTGACTCCTGTATCTCTGCACTGAAGCTTAACACACTGTGTTAAAGTGCAGGCTTTTCACGTCATCCGGGTAAGGTAAGTAAATTTCATTAAATGTTTCTGTTGAGTTTCTTATTTGTACATTCCAGAAATTCAGGAATATAACCGAGTCGCTGCTGTACATCCAGGCAAGCTACTTTCAAAACAGTTTTCTAGGCAGTAAGGGGAATGAAAATAATGCAATTTCTTCACTTGAAATAGCCAAATATTCACAAGGGAAAGAGAAAAGGACTTTTCTATGGCTCCAGCACAAGCAAGAACCTCTTTGTAGGCAGAATTTCCTATTCCTCTATAAAATATCTTGTGTACATGCAGTTAGTTTAAACACCTCAGAATCTTATTGGAGAACATCTGAGGGGGATAGATGATGATAAAGAAGCAAGTAGGGATATTTCAGGGAGTTGGCAGTGAAATAGTGCAGTTTTGATGAACTCTGGCGTTTCTGACAGTATAGAATTCTTGTGCGTGATGTCAGCCCTTCACTCTCTGCCATTCAAAAACACTGCTGGGTGCATAGTGCAGATAAGTTTACTTCTGTGCAGAGGGAAAAAAATAAATGAGTGTAAAGAAAACATGCTGCATGGAAGAGACATTTCATGCTTTTCCCAATTAAGCCACTCAGTAAAACCAATGTTGAAATGGCCAGATTTTTATTTTTTTTAAGAAATGAATTCCAAGTTCTATAAAATAGGATCTCTGCTAGCTTGGACTTACAGGAGCTTCATCATCCTAGGACTCTGGGTTCCACACAACATATCCTGCTGTGTTAATGCAAACTGAAATCAATGGCATTTTAATTTAATGTGAGAGATTGCAACTTATGATGGCTAAGGAATGAACAAACTGCCGCTTGTGATGCTTCTGTTAGGGGATGGCAACCTCTGGTGTAAGTACAGAATGGGCAGGTGGAGACAATTGCTGTCATTGCCCAGCACAGGAAAATCCAAGAAGGACCATCAGTTTGAACATCTAGAGTGAATGAAAAAAAAAAAATATACTTGACTACAGTGAACTTTCTTAGAATTTTGTTGAACTTAGCACATTTTATAAAAAAAGGAAAGCACACAACCCATGATGCCTCCTGTTCTATTTTTTTTTCACTTTCACAGGCCATTAACTTAAGGTTTCCACCATGTGAGATTTCATATCAAGACGCTTTGTCTGAAAATACAAAAGAGATCACAAAGTGTAATGTGTTACTTGCAGAGAGAGTTACTGCTCCTACAAAGCACAGTTTAAAGTTCAAATCACCTTTTCTGCAGCTTTCAGGACTCGAGCAGAAGGAAAACCTGTGCCAGGTGGTTCAAATTTGCAATTAGCTGAGGCACCTGCATGTTTGAAAAGAGAAAGACCCACCATGAGCATGATTTAAATAAGCAGAGGTGCCCATGTTTCCCTTTCCAATAAAACTTGTCTGCCTGATCCAAAATATATATTTTATCTGTCCTCTGCATAATAGGAAACAGTGTTTCAGAGATTAACAAACTAAATCACTGCAGACCAGCAGTAAATATTTATTTGTACTTAACATTTATACAACACTTCTCATCCACAATGCAAAAATATTTTATTATGTTAGATAAGCGTATCACTCTGATGCTGTGAAATAAAACAAAGTACTGATTTGTTCACTATAATAATCATGGTAAATAATGGAGCTCAGGTCATCTGATTTCCCATCCAATCTATATTTACTGAAGGCTTCAGCTATTTCTATATGCTATTTATTGTATCCTGAAATTCACAAGAGGTTGTGAAGCAAATACTTAGCTTCTGTAGGGGTTCTTAGTTTTGACTAAGCTTGCAGCAATAAGTCTAATATAACTTTTATGAAACATAGTATCGTTTACCAAGTTCTGAAGGAAAAAATAAATTAAATTTATGTGAATGCACTGGTGTTCCATGAAATCACATGTATAGCAACACATTAGGAAATGTATTTTACCAGAGATTCCTGTGTAAAAACAAACTTGATTGTATCAGCTTGAATTACATTCCAAAACAGGGTGTTTCCTCTATTTTTGATGAAATAGGAACAATATATTTTATGCTTGCAAAGTATTTTAGGATACACTCTGGTTTGTACAAAGGCAGAGATGCATAAATGATGAGGTCAGAAAACATGCTTAATATCAGAGGCAATATATGCAAGGGTCTCAACCTGACTTTAAATGATCTAACTGAAAACATTTTAAAGCTGAAATTGTGACATTCATATTTGCAAATATTGCTGAAAGGTGCAAGTTAAGTCGTTCCACAATGAACAGCTTAAAAGGCATACTAATATCAATTTTATACATAGCTATAAAATTTTTACATGACAAGGCTAAAGTGATCAATATTTGATGTGCTGACAAAAAAATTCAGAGAAGAATTTTAAAGGTGAAAATAGCTCACTAAAGAGAATTGGGTCACTGATTTATGGTCTTGCTAGTAGCCATAAACATCTAGGTTCCATTGCTCTTAAGTATTGAAAAATATATCTTACATTTTGCATTTTGTGTATTTTTTGTTTTGTTCTCTCTTCTGATGAACAGTGATTCATTTTTTTTAATTTCAGCCTTTCCTGCAATAACTTCTGATATCCAAACTACATGAGGCACTAACCATTCATGATAAAGAAAAAAGGAAGCAAAATAACATATTCAAAAGTGGCAAGTCATTTAATCAAATTCAAGGGTCAGATTCAGTTTTTATACCCCTGGATGTGTTGCCCCCACATTTATGCTGCCACCCTTTTCTAAAGAATACCCATTTTGTACTGTGTCATGAATTAAATAAACAGCAAACAAAAAATTTAACTGCATATGAAGTAACTAACATCTGGAATAAAGAAAACAAAATACTCATAAATAAAAAAAAATGGAAAAAGGAAGTATGAAAATAAGAAATGCATTATATAAGCTAATATAATGTATAAGTTCAATTTTAAATGGAGCAGAGATTTAAACTCTTAAGAAGACATAGATCTGGAAACCTGCAATGCCCTTCTGAGAAATAAGTGAACAAAAGCTGAAATATGGCACCCCTATGCCCAAACAGGAAGGTTTACCAAAAGGCAGCCACCCCTTCCATATGTCCTTGCAGCCTCCCTGCATTTTAGCTTTTGATGCAGGAAGAAACTCACACAATATTGATCTCTAAGAGACTAAAAGTACAGTCACCTCTTAACTCACTGATAAACTTAAATACGAAGTGTGGTAAAGGGGAGCAGAGTGGGGGGAAAAAAGTGCTGCTTAAGACTCTCTTTTTCTTCACAGTTTAGAGGACTTTCTTACTACAGTGAAGGCAAAACACAGAAAATATTAATGTTTACAATATTTCTAAAATAACCTTGTATTTTGTTAATGTGGCAGGTCCCATGCCTTGTGAATACTTCTCGTAACTGACCTGGTCTTTTTTGACAACATTTGTCCACACTGACATAAGTTTGAAGTTATACATTATATATTATAGTAAGACTTGTACTACTCAGGGCAAAGTTCATGCAGGTCCATTCTAATGTGTTCAGAACAATAATCAGCCCTAGCAGGTGCTCCTAGGAGCACCGAGGAGAGGAGAGGAGAGAAGAGGAACTTTGTATTTTAGTTTATCATACCAGTTTTTCCACAAAATCACTGTGGTTCCATCTCAAAAATATGCCATGGATCCTGGACTTTCTACTACATGAATAAGTATTTCTATCTGCTCTCAGCTAAGCTTTATGGATATAAATTTCTAAGCCTGACAGGCATTCTCATTACACCAGTGTGATACCACTCCTCAGCTAATCACCTCTGCTTTTGATAGGACCAGTTATTTTGACCAGTGTAACTTCAATATACATACAGTGTTTCTGTTTCTTGGACTAATAGTACTAATAGTACTAGGTTTAAGATACTTACCCAAAGTAGATATGGATGACCTTGTGCTACAGCAGGAATAAAAGACCTAGAAAAAACCTAACAACAATCTTTGACATCGGTGTGAATGACACATTGGATGCAACACAACCAAGTTAAAATCTTTTCATCCTTTTCTATTTATCATCATATTCTTACATATGATGTGTGACAGTAATGAACATAAAAGGAGAAAAATTGAGTCCATGGAGCCAGTAGTTCTGTTTCCTCTGCATATACAGGCTACACCATGATTTGTGCACTGGCATGGACCAATTTTTAGGTACATCCTGAACTGATGGAGCAGAAGTGTTTGTTGTTGAATGTCCTACTCCACAATAAGGGCCTGCAAGGGCAGTAAATGTGCATTCTTACTCACCAAAATCATGACATTTTTGTATGCAGGGAGAAAAATTCGTGTTCAGCCATGGTTTTCCTGGGGCCATATCAAGCATTGAACTAAATCCTGAGCCCCTGGCATTGAACAAATTAAAGAACTAAAATTACTAAAACTAAAATTATTAACAGTACTTATTCATGATGCTTCGGTGAGGGAATCCTGTCATGATGCTAAACCTGGAGCAAAGGACAAGACAGAAGGCATCTGCTATCATATTTTTAAGACTGCCTACATATCTCCTTGTTGCAAGCCAACAGGCACTACTTCCAGAGGAAACACCAACAAATGGAAACAGGACCTCAGGAGAGGCTGCTGCAATGGAGTTGTTGGATTTTTGTTGCACTTAAAAGGTTGTAAAACAAGTCATAACTCCTTTGTCAGGGCCAGGATGGCATTTTCTGTGTTTGTCCCTGATACCACCGTGCCAGAGATGAACCCTATTCATTGTGGACTCATTAAACCACTTGTAAGGCATTAGGGGAACAATCAAGTCTGAAAGAGGTGTCTAACACAATTTCTTACCAAACGCTTGCTGATCCCAGACAAACACCAATGAATAGTCTAAAGTTCATCTGTCCCTTTAATGTCTGTGTACCAACATCTAAAAAATATCCTGAGTAAGCATTTAAGTAATCTTGTGTAGTAAGGATGGGATCATCTACAGTTTTACTGGAATTTGTCTGTCCTACACTTTATTAGTGAGGTTTTTTTCTAAATGTGTTTGATGGCAAAACAAAAATCAAAATCAGTTCCATTATTTGAGATCCTGCCACAAACTTTTTAATTTAGATGTGGGTGGTTGTGTCTGTGAAGGCTTTAACAACCTTCCCTTAAGGAAGGAAGGATTAATTTTTTTAATCTGTTTTAGACAGAAGAGGTTATGTGTATTGTCTTAGAAGTGCTGCAGACTCCATATACTCGTAAATGCAGAGTTTGAAAGTAATGCTTGCCCCTCACTCATCAGAAGCATTAGCCCTGTGTGACAAGCCCATAAATATACTTGTTTAAAGATAGATATATCATTTTGGCTCCTAAAACCTATCAGTAAAAACTACCTCTAACACTGTAAGCCCACGTGTACAGAAAAAAATGGGCTGAAAAACATCGAAACACAGTGGAATCAAAATCCCAGTGAGAATCCATGAAGCTTCCATTGAAATTTTTACCTGTCATTGCCTTGACTTTGTTAATGGTAATAAATTGTTTCCCATGTTTTTCCTGAGTTTTGCAATCGACTTCCAAATAAGGAAGAATAAATATGCCTAAGAGAGCTCTTTAGGAAGGACAAACCATTGATCCTGTTATGTTTTCATTATTTCGACATTGATCAGAAAAACAAGTGCTCTCGCATTAAGATAAAAACCAGTGCATAATTCCCACAAATTTAGGGATTGTTCTAGACAGCAAGGCAGAATATGTAAAGATGATACTGGTAAAAATGTAAAAACTTTTGAAGATTCTAGATTGCTTTTCTTTTAGTACTTTAATAAAATTGTCTTAATAAAATAATTTGCACATTATTGAGTCATTCTTATTTCTTCAAGAGATACTCACTGTAAAATTCTTGAAGATTACTTGAAAGGATGGAAATAAAAATTTTGTGAAAGTGGAAAAGAGAATTATTAACTATTTTCATGACTCCCAGCTAAAATTCTATAGCAAGCATTTCAATCCTCAAAAATATTTTTATGTTTTAGCAGCAGTATGTGATACTTTAGAGATGCACCCATGTGTTGTAGAAGATTGAGGTTTGACTTACAGAAGAGGTGTGGTGTTAAAGTCTTCTTGATATTTAGATCTCGCTGTTAGTGAATGCGTGCATGATGTGCTTGTTCTCAGGTGTGCTTATTGCATCATGAGTCCTGGTGCAAGCAAATAGGACTAAAATCTTCCTTTCTATTGAGCAGACAAAGTGAAAGAAAGAAGAGTTTTGTCCCTGTCAGTTTTCTAATGCAGAGGCAAGCTGTACACCATAAATGAGCTGTTGTGTTACAGGAAATTATTAGATCTGATTTTGGTGGGTGTCAATTATGACTTCTAATACTAAATTCTAAAAGGGGGAAAATCAATGTTATTTTAATAAATTGTATTTCCTTTCACATTATCTTATTAAACTACCAATTTATCAAATAATTTCATTTTCAATTTAGTAAAAAACAATGATTTGTGTCACTAACTCACAAAGTCATTGATATTAAGAAGAGAATTGTGAAATAGCTGTTATTAGTAAAGTACTGATTTGAAAACAGCTTGAAATTTCATAACATGCTTCGAAGTGTTGAGAATAATATTTAATTTTTAACTTGTTGGAATATTGATTTTTTTTCATCTAAATTGGATCTGAAGTGTTTCAAAATCTTAATGGGGAAAATGATGCAGCTTACATTCACTGTTGTACTTACTGCAACACAAATCGTAATGGCTGTATAAACGGATCTAAATTGCAAAATTTTAAATATCCTCTTACCAATCAGAGTACAGTGATAGAGATAAATCCATAATTAGTAAACACAGAAGATAGAAGAATGTTACACTCTAAACACTGAAAACACCTTTACTAGTTTTAAAAGCTTCAGAAGGAAATATTCAAAGGCAGTGAGGTGGAAGAAAATCCAGGTTGGCTTCATAGCTGCATAAGCTCTGCCTTTCATATCCCCTATTTAAACTTTTTCCTGCCTTTAGAACAGGTAAAGCTCTGTTCTTTTTGGTCTGACAGATACATGAGCACCTAAAGTAATGGTGACTATAGCCTTCATTTATCATCACAATAGTTTGCATTTACTGTCATAAAGACATTTTAAAAATTAGGACCTTTTTGTTAAAAAAATTTCCACACATTTTTGCCCCTTATCTTTCATTCAAAAATCCCTATCAAATTTGCAGAAAGAAGTCCTAAAGTCCACTGTAGATAAATTGGCTGAAAAAGACCACAGATGGATTACTGATATAACCTATCGAGTAGACACAACTGTATTCTCTGTTTCTAGAGGAAGAAAATTTATTTCATATTCTTCTCCTCAAAATGTTTTACTTCCTTTTTTCCAGGCTATATAGACTTGTCCCAAGGACACAGCCATGGGTGGAGATGCATTTGTGGTTGGGCATATTCCTTTTACTTTCTGAAACAGACTTAATTTTGTCTTTGTTCCCTCCAACAATGAAAAAGGCTGATCCTGTGCCTCATAATCACTGCTATTAATGAATGACCTTCTCATCAGAAATATCTCCCTTCTTATAGGGCACACAGCTGTGAAAGCAAAGCACTGACATTTAAAACATGGTAATGTAGGGTGGAGTAAAGCATGGTTTTATCCTAAACCACTAATGTTCAGTTTCAATCTGGTTTAGAGTATTGAATGTGATTAAAATTGATTATAAATGAGAAGCTTCTACTTCATTCAATCCACCTAATGTTATAGCCTCTACTACACAGGATTTGTACTTTTCAACAATTCTTCATTTTAAATCACCTTGCCCTTGCTTGTTTGTGCAAAGAAGAAAAAAAAACCGACAAGTCTCCATTTGGCAAAAGGACCTTATGTTCAGAGATGTTGCATGATCATTTTACGTATAGCCCACACATAAATTTGTGTGACCTAATCTTCCTCTTTTATTTATCCTTTGTCATTAGAGAAGCTAAAAGCCAAGGGTAAAAAGGATCAAACTAACTGACAGCTATTTTTAGCAGTTTGTTTAGAATCAGATTGTCCTTTCTGTGCTCAGGGCCACAGAAAAGAGGGTGCCACATCTGGTTGTGGCTTGCTTGTTCCAAGGGCAGTCCAACACAGAACACTGACCACACTTCAGTGAACTATCAGAAAAACAGAACAAAACTCTGGCTTTACTTCCCCTGTCACTTTCTTTCCTGGAATAAAATGATAATGCACTGAATCCCTCAGCTGCAGATAATCAAAAACTTCTTAACTTCAATAAAGGAATTCTCAAGTCACTAAGGCTCTTCATTTTCTCTTTAGTAAATAGCAGGTACAACCAATTTTGGTCCCCATGAAATACATAATCTCCTAAAATAAAGTAGCTCAAAAATGAGAATTTCAACCTCTTTTGTCAGAGAAAGCATGATATTTCCTCTGGGTTTTCTGCCATGTCCACTTTCAATACTTGATCCTCTGACTTTATCCTTCATGTCATAGCAGTCACAGACTCTTAGACTTCTGCTATCTGTTTTCAGCATTCCCAAAGCAAAGCTCAGGCTGTGACTCAGAATAAATTTTACTATAGGTAATAGAATTCATATACTGTAATTCAATGTTTGTTCTGGGTTTTTTTAATAATTTTTATCTATTGACCAGAATCCAGATCCTTCTGAAGATTCAGGTGCATCTTTGTTTCAGCTTCAAAGCTGGTAAATCTTTCACTAGTACCATCATACAATCTTTGAAGTTCAAAGGGCAAAGTATTAGCACATAAAAGGAATTATATAGAGGTTCAGATAGGAAAATTAATGTCTGCATATGTTCACAAGTACCATTTTAATATGTATAAAAAAATTACGCACAAAAGAAATAATGTGTTTAGGAACACAGCAGGTAAATCAGACATGAATTGGCAGGTGCCTGGAGGACACAATTAAAAATATCTCCAATAATTTCTTTAGACCCCCAAAAGGGGTAAATTCTTTGTATGTGTTGCCCTTTAGGGATATTCACATGTTCATACCTGCTGCAAGCTACAGTCATCATCCATGGCTGAATACTTTGCAGGTATAGTAAATATGTGCTCAGTTTTCATTCCCTGAGAAGCAGGTGCATCTCAAACAGATATGTGGTACATCTGTTTGGAGGCAGATGAATCAATAAGACAGTGCCTCTTGGGCAGGTAACTGTTCTGACCTGCTTGAAAAGGAGGTCACTGTCAAGGGTGCCTGCAAGGCATAGTCTGTTCAGCCAACGTGCACTGCAGCTTCCGAAGCTGGTGGCATGGCAGGTTTGTTTTAAAATGAGCTACCAGGCATGTAACTGGACTCAGGACTGCAGGGTGGAAACTTGTTCAGGCAGCCAGTCAAGTCAGACTCTCTTAAAGGTCACAGAGGCTCTGTAATAACAAAGACCTCATTGCCAAACTGTATAATTCCTTTCCGTTTTGCTCTCTTATTTATTTTGTCTGCTTTAGCCTTTCTTCTCAATGCTTCACAACCTTTTCCCAACAGTGAATCAAGGCTTGAGCTTAGATAACCTTAGACAGATCCCCTGTGAGGAAGCCACAGTTTTTTATAACCTAAACCTATTCTTTCTTCAGTGCCTGGTGCAGAGCAGGTCCCAGCCCTGGTGCCAGTGGGACAAGCCCCGAGCTGACTGCTCAGTGCTGGGGATCTCTGCACTCAGGTCTATGGCAGAGAAAAAGTGCTCAGGGCATTTCCCTCTGGCCTCCATACATTTAATTGGTACGTCTGGGCAAAGAGGGCTGGCACAGGGTTATATAAATTGGTCCTGTGACTGAAGAGCTCCCCTACATCTGATTTTAAGTGAGTATTTTCTCAATGAATTGCCATAAGCAGAACAAAGGTGTTAGCACAAGAGCAGCGCTAGGATTTACTCATGACAAAGACCAGGCAAAGAGCAAGGTATGACACTGTGTCCCTTGGTGGGTGGCAATCCGACATTTGACGCTGTAGAATCAGTAACAAAGTTGCATTAAATTTACTCTTCTGGTGAAAGAGTTACCAGGTCTGCACCCAGCATCAAATGCAAAGCAGTGACCTGGGCACCTACTTTCAAAATTTAGACTGAAGCTCCATGCTTTGTTGCTGTATGATGTATGTAACCTGGTGCCTTTTACATACTCCTGGTTAAAAATTAGGAGTGACTATCTCTCTGCAGATGATTTATCATAGTTTATAGACCAGACCAGAAGAAGACTTCATAGATTCCAACTGTATCCTGAATCTGCTGAGAAAAAATTACAGGATGTTATAATTATTTATATATGTGTGTGTGTGTGTTTATATTTAAAAATTTCTGCAATAAACTCTTTAAAATTTCATGCAGAAAAAAATGTTTGGCACATGAAAGCTGGTAAATGTTCCTTATGGCAAAAATTGTTCTTAAAGTGGAAATTGTCAAAGAAAAAGATCAGGTTCACATAATAACAAAGAAAAGCAAATTATAGAGATACTGAGTTCTGTTAGAATTCAGAGAACCATAGAATGGCTTCCAAACTGTTTCTTAGATATAATTAAATGTCTTTGCATTTAAAGAGTAAGATGAAAGGAAATATTTCAAAATTATTTGTATTAGAGGTTTAAAATGCTTTGATCTGAACTTTTAGGTTGAATGACTCAGTCATGAAAATTAAAGAAAAAATTGAATGGCAAAATCTGGATGGTGATCAAGGACAGAAAATCCACCATGTTTGATTTTTCCAGATTTCTTCCATGAGTTGCCATAGCTACCACTCAGTGGAGGAAGTTACTTGAGAGGCAGGTGAGTGGCATATTTCTCTATCTGCCCTTCATGTCCTGCTGCATCTGCTCTCCTGGGTTCAGGCCACCTTCAGGTCTTGGGCTCTGCTCCGGGTGTGGTGCCAGCTCACCTACCTGGTAGGCCAAAGTTGGTTGTCTTAGATTGTTTCTACACAAGAGATTTATTTGGACAAAGTGATGCTTCACAAGTAAAACACTGTTTGTTGCAAGATGGTGGAACACAGAGTAGACTTACCCACGCAGAGGTGCAGGAACCAAAGCAAGCCCATCTGCTGTGATATTGTTGTTGGCTGGTCACTGTTTTCTCTGCTTTCAGTCACTCTCCCTCCAAACACTGGCCTGGACACAAATTCATTGTTCTCTTCCAGTAAATGTTCAGAGACCAGCAACTCTAAATTCTTATGGCATACTGACTTGAAAGTGTTGAGATACCACTGCCTGACTGGAAATTATTTGGGTTACTTTCTTGTCATTTTTGGTTTTATCATATTTTTTTTGATTATATAACCCAGGTATTTGGCTTAAAAAGTTTAGTCTTTCCATACAGAAGCACCTATCTCTGTATTTATTTTCATCTGTACCTGCCCCCAGAAGCTGGAAAAGAGAAGGAATATATTATACAGTCAGTAGGAAAGACTTCCAACCAGCTGACAATTCCCTGACACAAAAAGGCCCTTAAATAAAATTCTGATACAATTTTAATTCAGAGATCCTATTACTCGATTCAGACATACTGTGCCACTGGTTTGGAAGCAGTTTGGAACTTCAAGAGCAGCCAGTTACACATGCCACTTTTTGACCTCAGCTGCAAATCTTTGTATATAATTCTCCTACATGCTTGTATTCTGCATGACAGAATTAATGAATACAAGAATAATAGGCCTCCAAGGTGATTTACATGCATTGATTAAATGTCAGCATTGAAATGCAGTAGGTTCTATTACCACAGATGCTGTGAACAAAGACAGGAGATTGTAACCATTGGTTAAACAAGTTGCTTATCAATTCCTTTTAGCATATAATTTCATTTTCTTGTTTTACCAAAAGGAAACTCAAATAATAAAGCATTTTGAAAGTTGTGCATAAAGTTATTTAGGTTTGAACTTGCAAGACCTTATTAATTCTTTTACTGTATGCTAATATGTACAGGACAGTAAAGCTGGGGAAAATACTCTTGCATCATAAGAGAGAATTCACGATGTTCATGGGATAATAAGTGATTGATATCAGAGGAGTAAAATTAAAACCTTGTCTTAGTATGACTGAATAGACAGACTGTAAAAGTGATTATGGCATGTAGAGAGATTGTCCAATTAAATCCCAGTGAAAAAAGTTAATTTTCTGTCATTATTAATACACATGAAATATCCATCCTAACCATAACAGCAACAGATTTAATATTAAAGTCTCCCAGGAGACTTCATAACCCATGAGTGACAAAATTCTCTACACAACAAATTAAAAAAAAAAAAAAAATCTGACTCAAAATGTCGAAACTACTTCACTATGGTGCTGCCTCAAAATTTCAGTCCAACTTGTGCACAGGGCATCATATGTTGTATTATCCACATGTGACAAATACAGGTTAAATAGCTCTGCAATTCTACAATCTAATGGTCAGACCAGCCTGCCTGATCAGTGGTAGCAATTACGTTATGAGACACCATGGTGTTTCTCTGAATCATTCATGCCTATTCAAGCTGATGATTGATTCAAGTACATCTGAAAGGATGAAGCTTTGGAATATTCATAGATGTACACGTATAAATACACTATTCATGTTTTTCCCTAAGTGGTAAAATTTAGCATTTACTGAGTCAGCAAGGTGTTTTTTCCATCTATTCACCCTGACTAAATCAGACATTGAGGAGCTTTAATGAATTCTTCCTGTTGCTACAATTACCCTATTTTGATCAAAGTCAAAATGACAGTATGTCACATCACAAGTAGTAATAACACAGAATACTGAGTAGCTAAAATATACAGGGAACTGAACAAGACAAGTAATGGGTATAGATACCAGAGATCTCTGAACCAGCAGAGAAACAGGTGTTAAAAATCCAAGTTTGCTCTTAGCAAGAAAAGTAGCATATTTGCTCTGGGAAAAAAAAATCAACTGGGGTTTAAGACAGAGATAGCAGATGTGCACATTTTAAAAAGGGAAGGTACACAGCATCATCAAAAATGTTAAGAATTTGTATGTTGGTAAAGCTTTTCTCTCCAACCTAATACACAATTATTAAAGGTCTGCAGCAAGTTACTGTATGATTGAATGTATATACAACTGCAACTCATAACAGTATGACAGTACTTGTGTGTGGAGGATGAAGTGTATTCTCATGTACCAGTATTACACAAGTGATTCCTGACTCACTTCAGAAATCGTTCTGTCCCCTGAGCTCTTTCAGATCCTAACATTTCATGAATGATTTTTCTGTTGTTTACTGTGGTGATGAATGACAATGAGAAGGGATGGGTTGTTACATCTCCTGTAATGCTTGGTCATTAACTCCTTCAGGATCAAGAAGGGGCCATGTTGCCCAGTTATGAAAGCATTACCATTCTTCTTAGTGTCATAAAAACTATTTGGGGGATGTGAGGGGGTGATGGGAAAAAGACAGCTTATAAAGACATCAAATAGTTAATTTCCAGTTCTTTGGAAAAGAGAGAGGCTCCCTGAGGCCTTTACTGCAACTTGGTATTTATTGAACTTTAAGCTACAGCCAACAGGCTGGTTAATAACAATTCATGCAGCTGTCAATCTTTTTGACCAATGTCATCAATATTTCATGCTGCCAAATAACAACAATTAAGAACCAGGGCTGGAAGAAGCACTTAGGGCAAAAGTGTTTCTTATACTATAATGAAATCGACAGTGTAGGACAGACATTTCCTATGGGCATTCAGAGAAAGGCTTTCCTGTATTTTTCTTTTCAAAACAGCAAGAATCAGTGTTCTTTATTACACACTCAAAGTAATCGTGCACAGCACAGATTTTCTACTGTTAACTCATAAGTAATGCCTATATTTTTATTGAAATAACTTTTTTTTTACAAGCAATTCTATAAACTCTTTTTTAAAAACTTAATTTCAATGTTCATATTTCATATTGAATGAATCATACCAAAAGTTCTGCTTCCAATCATAAACATAATTATAGAACAACACCATCACTCCAAATATTCCCCCTTGCTCCTTCTCCTCCCAGCTGTTATTTCTGAGCATGACACCACATGGTGTGGGATATCCCTCTGGTCAAGTGGGGTCAGCTGTCCTGGCTGTGTCCCCTCTCAACCTCTTGTGCACCCCCAGCATCCCCATCATTGTGGGGTGAGAAGCAGAAAAGGCCTTGATGCTGTGTCAGAACTATTCAGCAACAGCTAAAACATCAGTGTGTTATCAACACTGTTTTGGTCACAAATACAAAGCACAGCACCCTACGAGCTTCTACAAAGAAAATCAACTCTATCCCAGTCCAAAACAGAACGGCACAGAAATGGGTCATTGTTAAGAAAGTGTGGGTCATGATGGTTGAAAAAGGTTCTCTCCCATCTTTCAAGTTGGAAGTATAAAAAAAGGAGTTATCTGTGTTACTGTATGTGGACAGCACAACGCTTCAAATATTGTGTTAAGCTTCCAGTTAATAAATAATTGCTAGCTGATTTTATCTCTGAGGAAAGTAAAAGAAAAAAAAAAAAGGGTATTAAGTTCCCTAAGGTGTTCCTTGATAATGAATCCTTGTGTTCTTGCTGAAATGAGTTAAGACAATCCAATGCGGCTGAAGACAAGTATGTTCCAAATTTATATCACTGCATGTTGTGTCTTTCACTGAACAAAAAAAAAAAAATGGAGAAAGAACACGAACGTGGTAGGCTAGCATGTAGTTTAGACTGCAAGGCCAAGTTTTTTCACAAACGCTCTGAACATTTTGATAAGTGTACTATTTATACCTCCTTTCTTTCTACAGAAAATATCAACATTTCAGGATCATTTTTGGACTGTTTTGTATCAAGAAAACACACACTGCATGGCACATTTAACTGAAATGTTGGTGTATTGGCTGAGCAAAATACATGCTCTCTGGACCTGAACCCTAAAATATAAACTTACCAACCAGGACTGGGTAGAACACATTTCATACTAAATATTTTGTTGGGGGGCAGAAGTGGGCTCCTCTGTATGTGCAGAATTTCTTAGAAGATTAAAAGTAATTTAATCTTCTAAGATTAAACACAGACCTGCAATTCAATAGAAATTACATCTTATCTTCTCATTGTGCAGGAGCCAGAGCTAGAGGAAGGGAACGCCAACAAAACGGTTTTCTGATATTGCTGAACAGAATGATTTCAGCACCTTCAGAGAGTATGTTTTTAAAATATTTTCTTAGTATACTTTAGGTTTGAAAAGGTTTGAAGAAGCTTTAGATTTGAAACACCATTATTAAGAAATGTGCATGGTCTAAAAATATGTATATTTGCAAACAGTAAATCTGGAAAAATAAACCCACCAATTTATAATTAAGAAATGGAACTGGGTGTTTTCAACTCCTGTTTTTTAATAAAAACAATCTGGAAAAGATTATTTTGTTGTTGCATGTAAATTAGAGGCTGGTTTATATTTGCTTGGATTCATTTAAATTTATAAATTATGCCAAGAGCAAAGTCATGTGTATAAGCTAAAATGACAATTTCTGGAAGACTAAAAAAACAAAGACATTAAGGATTCCCCCAGCCTGGGGAATACAGTCTAGGATATTTTAGATGAAATAAGTCTTTTAATCCCTTTCCATTTTATCTCATTCTCTCATAGTTTTTTTCTGATCAATATGCAATCCTGGTCTCCTGGAAAAGTTTAGAACACAGACACCAGTTATTCAGATTTTCAATATAATTAAGATCTGAAGCTGCCATCACTGAGATGATACTACCTTGAGCATGCCAGGCATGTTGTCATTTAGCTCAAGTGTAATTTTTTATTACTTTTTCAATTTGTTTGTGGAAAAGCTAGGAATTATTTAACTGACAGAACTTAGTTCTCTACATTTCACATACAGATCAGGCCCCATTTCTGTAGCACTGAAAAAGTGATCAAAGTGATTCATATAATTAAAAATAAAGGCACAAACTGGTTCTGGAATGTGCAGTTTGCAAAACAATGGCTCCAGGTTACATGACCATTGCAATACAGGCAAGCTGTGCCATGTATTGCACAGTACAGTGTGTCTAATTAAAAAACCACTCAAGGGTACAAGGTCAAGTACAGAAGAGCTTTTTGAATCTTCCCAGTCACAAGGGTTAAGGTGAATCAGCTCTGAGCAATAAGCTCCATTCTGTCTTCTGCTAAGTTCAAACAGTCAAGGAGGATCCTGATCCTCTGAAATTGTTGGAAGTGTCCCATTCACACCAGCATGCCTGAAGCTTTATTTGAGCATTATGAGTTGGTTTGGGGGTCTGTATGGTGTTCTCAGGAATGAGAAATTTTCTGCCTTCTCACAGTGTTTTAGCTCATTTGGAGCAAGGCCATTACATGCATCAAATTGTGTGGTTCAGTCTTCCCACAGAAAAGCTCTGAGATACTCATATTTTGAAGGAAGGGCTCTAAAGCATGGGCAGGATGCATCTTCTCATTATCAAAAAGGTAATTGCATGGACAAAGATATTGTTATCGACTTTCTTTATACATAAAACTTCAGATTACTCTAAATAACGGTTGCTATTTTGAGACACAAATGTGTTTACTATGCTCAGTTTTTCAGGTCTATACCAAACTTCTAGGTAACAGCTTATGACCAAAGAATGTCTCAGTGTGATAAAAGAATCCTTCAGCATTCAGGTTACCACAGTTTTCTTGTACCTTTTCTCTTCACATATGCTTTGCTATTTTCTCTCACACCTTCCTCATTCTTTTACTGAGTTCCAGCCTGGATCTGGACAGCCTATTAGAGCCAAAGAATAGACTGAAACCTTGATAATATGTAGAAGTTTTTTGACAGGAATTATTTCTTATTCAGTTGATGTCAGTAATATCTTCCTCTGCCCATGTACCTAAAAAATCTAAAGCAAAATACTTCTTTTCCTAGAAAGGACATGATCATAATAAACCAAATCTTGCTAATTTATATTTTTGCAAAGGTATCTCTTCTCGATGACCCTTTGGTTGCTGAATATTACAGTTACGTTGGTACATGCTGTTAAAAATATTGTTCTATTTTGCCTTTAGCAATCAAGCAGCAAAATATTTCTCAGCATGAAAATGAAATGATAAAGATAAGGCAGCTAATAATTGCAAGATATGCTACTGTATCTCCTGTTATTAAAATGAGTAACATGAGAGGATTTGGAATACATATCCTTAATTATTTTTGTCCGTCTAATGAGGAAATAGAGAACCAATGTAAAAAACTCAGAAACCCACAAAGTCAGTTTTTATTTTATGGTATTTTCTTTTTTTCAATTCAGTCCTTTTGCTTTGCACAAAAGATCTATAATTCCAATTATTTTTTAAGGTAATGTTATCAATTATTTAGAAAAATTAACATATGCCAGTGCATATATTGGGAAAGTTAATGTTATTATATCTGGATTTTTCTGAAGTACTCCCTATATAAGTCTTTTCCTAAACATAAAAGCTTCATCTACTGTACCTTCAATATGACATCAGCATTTCTCTCTTCCCCTGCCACAGATTCTATTCCCATCATACCTTGAGATAAAGGTGTAGAAAGGACACAAAGCAGAGGAAAAATAAAGTCTTTCAGAAAATGGATGTTTGATTTAAGAATAAGATAATTGCACCCATTTGTATAGTACAAGTAACCCAGCCCAGTAGTCCAGGTAAAAGAAGGTGATGTAGCAAATGTTTAAGGATAAAACTAAGAGCCTTTCTTCATTTACCAATTTCATTATCAAACAATCACACAATGAATTTCTATACAAAAAAATCCCACTTTTTACATATGAAATAAAAGCTTTGCCTTCTGAATGTGTATTGGAAAAATATTGCAGACACTTTCTCCTCTAACTTCTCCTTTTAATTAGTTCAAAAGCAAAAAAGGAAATAAACTGTCTGTAAATCTGTTGAACCACAAAGATAAAGAACTTTTCACAGGTATATCTTGAAGGGAATTCTCTGTCTTCTAATTTGATCTGTGCCATGTTTAATCAAAACTGCATTTGTATTTGATGAAAGAGTCTTTTTTGGCAATCTAAATCACCTATGTTAGAAAGAATCAAGAAAATGTGATGGCTGAAGTGGTTCTGTTACAGTGTTTTTCAGATGAGATAAACCATTTTGTGAACAGTGGAGCCCCTGGAAACTAGAGGCTTTCTTTTTCCAGAAGTCTGTCCACCTGCAGTGCTGGAGCTGGCTGCCTCATCTCAGTGCTCATGTGCACTCAGTCTTTCTTGATGATGGTAGAAAATCCCAACCTAGCAGAGATCCCTGCTTCAGCTGCAAAAATAACAAAACTATGCAGCCTTCAGATGGCTTTGGGCCCATTGTTTTTTAACAAAATTTTCCCTAACTCTTTAAACCTTAGCAGAGTAATCAAAATGTTCAATTTCTGGGCTAAGTGACATGTACTCCTTCTGCCCAACACATATATTTGAAGGATATTTACAGTACCACTAATACTCCAAATCCAGAAAATATTTTTAAGTAACAGTATTTCTAAGGAGACAGAAATTTTTGGTGCCTTTATTTTATTTAGAAAAAAACCTAAACAGTGAATCGGAATTTGCAAGAGAACTTGATAGTCCACAGCATAAATAAATCATGGAATCATAGAATCATAGAATCATAGAATCATAGAATCATAGAATCATAGAATCATAGAATCATAGAATCATAGAATCATAGAATCATAGAATGGCTTGGTAGTCACATGTTCTTTTTTCCAGATGCTTCTATGATAGAATATCCTGAGCTGGAAGGGACCCACAAGGATCACCAGGTCTGTATTGAATAGTTGGCTGAAGGTAATAACCCACAAAATGAGTAACTGCTTACCTCTTTTTTTCTGAGTTCTCTTTGCATTTTACAATCCAGCCACAACCCAGACTAAGTTATTACTTACTTCAGCTTCATGAATTTTGTAGGGTTTGTTGTTTGTTTGGGTTTTTCACAGTTAGAGGAACTATTTTGATATCCTAAAAGTTTTGGGATAATTCCCTTTTTTTTTTCCTCATGGCAAAGACCTGTACTGTAAGTAACCCAGCAAAATATCACTATTTAAATTAAAAAAAAAAAATCTTAGAAAATTGATCGGGAAGAGAGCTGGGAAAGTTAATTAATCCTCCCTCCTGAAGAAGGATCTGGTGTTCCTGTGTGATTTCTGACAGACATTCCTGGTTTATTTTTGGCAAGTGCCCATGTTAGAAAGGTCATAGCCTCCTGGCAAGCCTCTCCCATGTATAGGTTTGAGAGTTTGTTCTCATGCTTAACTTAAATCCTCTTTTCTGCAGTTTAAGTCAGTTTAAAAACAGTGAGATGAAACATTTTCCATTGGTGTGGAATTAGTGTCTTCTGTGTTGGGAAATTCCTCAGGCTTGTGGTATGAGAAGGTTAAGGAGAGTATAGACTTTTTGGCTGCCCAAATGAAAAAAAAAATAAAGAGACTTTTTTACTCATTAATGATGGTTTACACTTCTGCTAATGAAGCTGATAATTCATATGTAGTTTTACTCTCCTTCCTTAAAGCCATGCAAAAATATGTGGAGGGTTTTTGTGGATGAGCAGGTTAATTAGTTTTCTGATAAAAATTCTATAGCTGTCACCTATGGTCCTCGCAAAGAACAAAAATGGATACACTGTAATCAACAGAGTTGTGTTTTTAAAACCAATTATAAGTAATAACAGTGGATGTATTTTTGTCAATATGTCCATATCACTGTCTTTTCATTGGGTGTGTGAAAACTTCCACTTTCTGCAGTAGGCCACCGCTCTTTGAGTCTTCCTGGAGTGTACACTTGTTTATAAGCAGGGAGAGAGGGAGGGTGCTAAAAAAATAATGGAAGAGCTGTTGTACAACCAGCCTGGTTATGCAAGTGGTGGATCAAGTCCAAATGGTCTGATAGTAGCAGCCATCAAATTTGCATCCATGTCCTGGACAGAGCACAGTCCTCTGCCATGTGGTTCCTCCTATTTTTCAGTAAGAGGAGGGAGCAAGGAGGATGGTTGCTGGATCCTTGGATCCAAATCACCCACTAAAAATGTCCATTGGAATCTTACCCCATCCTTGGTGCACAGGTGAAGTGACTTTAAAGGTGAATCTAAACAGCTTCTACTTTTTCTCTGAAAGGAAGAAACATATTTATTACCATTAGGGGGAAACTTAAGGAAGGAGGGATTTTAAAAGTAGTTGGTCTCAGACAGGAGGTTTTGGAGCCCAAAGTTTCAGATCCTCTCAGTTAGCAAAACATCACATTTAGCAAAAGATTTAGTACAAAAATGCAATTGAATCTCAAGAGGAAGAAAGCAGAAAATTTGGGTGATGATCAACCATTGATATCCTTCCCAAGAAGCCCAGGCCTGAAGGATATGGCCTTCTGACCCATAGTTTGACCACAGTCCAGAGAGCAGGTCTAATGGAGGAATATTCCAGCAGCACCAAGGAGATTCTTTAAGTAATTGCAGTAAAAGCTCATACTTTAAATTTTCACTTGTTTACCAAGCTTAGGTAGTTCTACTTAATGTCAAGCCACCTAGGAACCATCAAAAATAAACAAAATGTAGAACACAAACCCTATTTAGTACTACCTAGATGAGAAGCAGGGAATTATCTTCTCCCCTCACACCAGGCTGTCCTTAATTCTATTTTGTCTGTCCTTTAATTGTGGGAGTATTTGCTCTCCATTAGGAAAGAATCTGACACACTCTTGAATGTCTTCAGCAACACTGGCTCTAGTCCTTTAGAAATGAGATTTCCTGGCTGTTGATGACTCATAAAATAGGATCCCTGTGGGGTTAATGGAAAAATAATTCAATATATTAAGAAACACATGCAGTAGAAGCAATTAGTGTCAGTTTCTCAAAATTTCTTCTACCTATCTCCATATGCTAGAAACACAAAATATTTCTGTCTGTTCAGTAGCAGTGTCTAAGTTATTTACCAGTGAAAAAATAATAATATCGTGCAGCACAGACCACAATAAACATAATTTATTCCAGTGACTCTGCAGAGCCCTTTTAAAGGACAAACCAAGGTTAGGTGATATAAATAAAACTTTGGTTGATAATTCCTTATCCTACATTTCCATGCTTTATTAATTGGGATAAACTGCAGGCTCATCTAAATCATATCCCTAAGAGTGGCCACAGCATGATGGGTGAGGTGAGCACTGAAGTTTATTAGCAGAGCCCAGAAAGAAAAAACACAAATGCTACTCCAGGCAACACCCAGGGGAGAGCATGAGGAGCCCCTCTTAAGCCCTACAGTTTGTCAGCAAAAATGTCTGCATTGTAAAGAAATTTCTGCTGACAACTTAGGATGGAATTTCTTTATTGTCCTACTATTATGTCCCAGTGATTAGACATTATTTTGGGTATCACCAGATCAGAATAGATGAGTGCTTCCCAGTCCAGTTCAGGGCAATGAAGTTAACCCAGATTTCATGTCTGGCCGGTTCAAGGTGAAATGTCTGAGTTTGCAGAGTGGGAGCATAATGAGCTCTGCAGATCATTAATGGCATCTAGCTAATTTCTTAAATTATTCCAGTTAGATCCACCAGGGATAATCAAGCTGTATTGTCAGTGCTGGCCTTGCCAGACAAGGCCAGAAATTGGTGTCCAGAACAAGCCAGGCAGCTTCCTGTCCATCCTCCTCAACATGCTTCTTTACAGTAGGAATTACATGTTTCTTTTTATTGTTTCAGGGCCTGAAGAGCCTCCATGTGCTTTTAGAATTTTAAAGTTACAGAGCATTTCCATGAAAGGTTAACTATTCTCTTCCCAAATATTAAGCATATTTCTATTAATTCAATTCATATAAGTCACAATTTCTTTGAAAACTAATTTCAGATCCAGAACAAAAGGAAATCCCCAGTTTTGAAACATCCTGCACTACATTTCAATTGTGAATGTGTTTCAAACTTTTTGTTTGTTTAACCTTTGGATGACTTGTTTTTATTTTAAATGTTTCACATATACTTTCAGCATCTGTTATGTATTGCTGATGACTTATTTAAATAAGAAAATTTGGCAACAATGTTCTGTCTAATTGTCTTGCTGTGGTATGATTTTGTTTTTTTAAATCTGTATTTACCTTCTGTTATATTTGCATATACATATTTTGTGGTAAATGATAATTGGAATTGTCAGAGTTCTCTTTCAAATTAATTAGCACACAGAAAAGAGTGGAAATCTCTTTTTAATTAAAATAACACTTATTAAGACTGCCCAGAATATAATTTTTGTTGGAGTTTTATAGGTAACCATAAGCATTTGGACTGTCAAATTACAGAACAGGTTGACATATGAAAATTCCTGCAAAGTTACAGCACTGGAGTAGGAATCCTTTTGGGTCCTTGATTTATTCCATTTTTACCCATTCCACACAAAGCATTGAAACACCTGCTTTTCAGAATTTTCGTCATTGATTGCTTCATCTGTCTATCTTTTTTGCTGTGTGTTTTTTGGAGACAAAATGTCTAATTTGGGAAACGTGGTCCCTGTTCCACTGTACTCACAGAGAAAGGGAACCAGTCCCCTCGTTGCTGTCAGAGGGGATGGAAGGAGGATGTGGCTGCTGGGCAGATTTCTAGTTCCATCCAGTAGATGTGCCAGTGGAGTTTTCTCCCATTGAAGAGGCAGGATCTAAAGAAGACAGCTGGTACTGTTATTTTCTGGCATGTGTATGAGTCAAGAAGGGGTAAGTTGGTTTCCAGCAATGACATGTGAGGTAGGCTGTGAAATTCAGCTACAGACAGATCTTTGAGATGACCCTTTTAATCAGGGGCATGGATTCTGCAGACTCCCTAAATGTACCCCTTCATTTTAGGCAGCCTGTTTCTATTCTGCCAAATTCCCTAACACATGGCATTCAGATAGAAATTCACAGGAATGTACAAGAGAAAAGCCTTATTTGAGTTACCATGGAGAGGCCACAAAACCTCATTTCCCAGGTAGTACTTAGGTCTGAGAAATTCAGATCCACAAAAAAATATCCAAAACCACAGCTGAGCTATCAGAAGCTGAACTATCTGCAATGTTTCTGAAATCTGCACAGGGAGTTAATATGACCAAAAAACCCAGAAAATAAACATTCTAATGCTTAAAAAATTCTCAAAAGGGACCTTTTTCACAGCTTTTTCAACTAATCCTTGACGAAAGGATATAGAATCTCCATTGACCCAAAAGTGAATAAAATCCTTATACATGTGCAAAGCAGGGCATTTATGAATAGATACAGTCATAGGTAAGGTAGATTAAAATCTTATAAGGCTTAAACCACAATAAAAACTCAGGACTTTTTTTAGAGTAAAAATGTCTTTGGAGAGACTTTAACAGATACGTATGAAGTTACAGGTGTTTGTTTTCATTTTTAAAAAAAAATATTTCCATATTTAAAGCTTCCACAGAAATTACTGGAGTAAATTAAAAGTGCTATCTAAATGATTTTTTCTCACTGTGAGGTGAGAAGAAATAACTCAAATGTGGAAATAACTTTTTTATGTAAAACATGAAAAGCAAATTTTTACTTGTTTTAAATAAAGGGTAACTCTCTTAGTATTTTTTTTAAAGCAAAGAATTTTTCAGGAAAGATTGTCTCTCCTTCTAATAAAGAAAAAAAAAGGGAAAAAAAAGGAGATAACATCAGTTTAAACAGCATGTCTCTAAGCATTTGACAAAATCAGGTCTGCTGTTTGGGTTGTTGAGTACTATCAAAGGCCACAGTCAAAATTCCTAGAGCAATGGGTTATAATGTTATTCAGAGATGTCCTTCAGCCTGATATAGAAGGCAAATTCACTGTTCATCTTTCCTCTCCTACTCCATTTGCAATATACTAATCTCCTTTAATAGTGCTTTTAGATAAGCTTATGGAAGCTGATATAATTTCATTCATTCTACCATACAAATTGTAATAAAAATAATACCTCTTTAGAAAGACCTGAAAATTTTACGCTCCAGTATCTTACTGACATGAGTATATACCACGAAATATTACAGGTCATGCTATGACATTTTTAGAAAACTAACCTGTGCTTTGTGCTAAATAGGGTCCTGGGTGGAAAAACTGTGTTAGATGGGTTGCATAACTGTCCTTGTTTTTTCCTAAAGCTAATGAATTCCTGATTTAAGTGGAAGTTAATTATAAAGTAATTGAATTTAATTCCATTCAAGTAACACTTTGGAGTTTTACTGGAGCTTATTCCTCAGCATCAGTGCTGAGGTGGTTGCTGAGCTTTGTGCTGAGGAGTATTTCCAGGAGCAATCCATGACCTACACAGACCCTGTGGTATGACTTCCCTTTCCTCAGTGTTTGTAACTTAATGGTGCAGTGGAGCACGTAAGTGCAAGAGAAATGAAACAGTGCCAAAAGAATGTTTGAGCTTTAACATCTGTTTTAACAGGCATCCTAAGTAATTTGTAAAAAAGCACTTTTATTAAAAAGTTCACACTGCACAGTCTTTTCTCACAGTGTTATAATAATAGAGGGAAATTCCCTTCAACAGAAATGTATCCAAAGGGACATTGATTTACAGCCCTTTCATTTGCTGCTCTGGTAGAGGAGGGCAGAGAGAACGGTTGTTACTGATGTGACAAAGCTGGAAAAAGGAATTAAACCTTACACTAAAGTTGGGTTAGCAAGCTCTAGGGCCTTATTTCATTTCAGCAAAATCACTTGGGTTTTCTGCACTGTGGCTCTACGGCTGTTAGGATAAGCCTTTGGGCTGTAAGTGGGGCTTGGGCTCGCTTCAGCCCTCCTTGTGCATCCATAACGACTTTGTGGGCTGCACAAATCACTTACAAACCCTTCTGGTGTGGTGGCTGTCAAGATCAGATGCCCTTTTACGTAGCCAAGAGAAACAGGCTTTGCAGCATTGGAAAAATGCTGAAGAAAATTTGTAAGGCAGCATGGAAACTCTGAACACTCAGTGTGATGCAGGAGAACTCAGATACTGATAGGATTAGTTTGCAGAGAAGTCTTTGCCCTTTTCCACCTCAGTATAAACATTTTAGACAATTCTAAGCATGACACTAGCCCTGTTCCCACAATCTGATGGTTATCAGTGATGCTGTCTCTGCTCATCAGGTTCAGAAATGATTCCTGTTTCTGTATTCACAACTTCACTTTTCCCTGAGCAGAAAAAAATGCTAGTGATTAAATAAAACATTACTGGAAAGGGTGTACCCAGATTGAGGGAGTTAGTCTGAAAAGGGTCAGGACTCTGTTCCACATGGGGAAGAGAGAAGCTCTGTAGAATTGGGGACAGAAGTAATTTGCTGGGCTAATGTGGTGATGACTAGGGCAGTGGGAATAGGACAAGTCAGAATGGATAAACCCTTACTCTGTGTGGGAGGTAGTCAGCTGATCTTTCAACATTCTCAATGCAACATATTCAGGAAAAAAATAGTTGTCAACACATATTTATCATTGAATAGTCCTGGTGGGAAGGAACATCAAAGTGTCTATTCCAATCTTCTGCTCAAAACAGAGCCATCTTTGACATAAAAAAAGAAAGGAAACAAAATGCAAACATTAGACAAAAGAGAAAGTCTAAATCTGAACTGTACTCAATTCTGTCATTAAAATCATAAACTTTTTGGAATTTGCTGCAAATACCAAAATTTTTTCCTCTGAATTATCTCTCCCTGTGTCATTTCCTCCAGCTTTGTTGGAAATCATCTGAAATGCACTGTGGTGACTGCTCTCATTGAGGAAAAAACCTATTGTATAAATTTACTATTGTATAGCTCCACTAATAGCTACCCCAAATGATTTTCACACATACCACACCTCACATTTGTGGCAGTGGGAATCTTCTTTACAATTTGCCTCCTGTGCTGTAACTACTGTGGCTCTGCTGTGCTGCAAGAAGCGATATAAGGGAGAAGTCTTCTGCACTACCCAGACAAAGAAAGCATGAAGTCAGAAGTGTGACTTGAAATTGAATAATGTGACACGGATGAAAGCATTAGTGGGGGTGTGGAACTTCTGTGCATTTCCTGATATTGTTGAAGTTTTAGTTCTAAGAACAAGGCTCTCTCTTTCAAAGGAGCCATGCAGAGCAGGAATTCACCAGAAAACAGAAATACCGGCCAGAGACTTAGTGCATCCCAGCACAGAGAAAATTCTGCTTCCACCAGAACTTCCACTGCCATTGCCTCATTTCTAAGTGTGATGCTCCCTCATCCACTTCCTCTCAGGCTCTTGTTCTTCAGCCACAGAGGAAGTTTCATTTGTTTCCAGATCTTTTATCCTCTCAACGCTTCTGCAGGCACTTTCAGCAGCCTCCTTACCCCTGTGGTCAGCCAGCTCCAAAGACAGAGCTCAGCTCTGATCCTCACGTGAAAAGAAGCTGTTCGCATAAAGATTTTCACTTACAGCCCTTGAAGCCAAAAATTATGCAAGACCCTGAATAAACCTGCAGTCTGAAAAACACTAGTGCCCTCCCCCTTCTCCTAAACCTTTTAGAAATTCAGTAAGCAGTTAGAGGGTAGTGCAGAAATATGTCAGCTAAGTAGGACGTTGTTTCAAATAACGGAAGAATGATTAACAGGGTGTGGTTGCTGTGTTAGGTGATGATATGGCTTTCTGGTTTATGACACTCTAAGCTCTCAAAACACCTGTAACCTCATTCTTGGCAACTGTCATTTACACATGGAACAATAGAGAAGGGAAGGAAATTTCATTAGTCTTTTGGAACTTATGAAACACACAAGAAAAGAATCATATTCTGGCACATGTCATTTGTGCAAAAGTGCTAATGTACAGGTCTCCATAAAGTAGATAAAAAAGCATAAAAATCCTTCACTAGATGACCTGTAAGTACCTCAAAATTATTTCAGTCAGTAAGCTGATTTTTATACAGCATCAGTTTCCATTTCTTAGAAATGATTGTTTAATTTTTGGTTATTTATTTTCATTATCTTTGTATCAGGCCTCTATTTGAGAGTGAAAAAAAAGTGTTTAATGGCATACATTAAAATTATTTTTATCTTTATTATCAATTTTTTTTTTGCCCATTTCTGGGAAAGACTCTATCTAACCAGATGCTCTTGATTTGTTGAGCTGTTCTGCTAAAAGCTCTGCAATTGTAGCCTACAGAAGGTAGGTCCAGTCACACTTTGTTATTAAGCTGAGTCCCCTTAAAGATTCATCCTGACTCTAGTTACAACTGAATGAAAATTACAGTTAAATATAATGAGCTCATGCAAATTTTAACTTTGGGTATTAACAAACCCCAGCTTCTCCAGCCCCTTCTCTGCTGGTTTGTGGTGTTGAAGGAGGCTGGAATGAAGCTGTACCTTGGCACTATTTTAGGAGTCCAATGGCAGATGTATTTCAGGCAGCTGGCTGATCACTCTGATTCTGATTTGTGGGCTGTTTTATGTTTCTTGTTTATCTCTAACCATCAGCTTCTTATTCTATAGATGAAAGAACTGCCATTTTGTCACTCTCATCTTTAAAATTTTGTTGGCTTTAAAGTTCTACTTTACAAGGAAGATTTCCCAGGAGAAAAAGAAAAGGATCACAGTCTCTCAGCACCAGCCAAAATAAGAAGTTTTCTCTGTAACCAGGGTATAAGCATTCGCTGACAATTCAGGCTAATGAAGTTTTCTCTGTGAATTGCCACAGAGGCTTTTATGACAGAAAAGAGACCAGTAGTTCCATCACTGAAGTCCCTAAATATAAAAATGTGCTTTCTTTTACAGTCTAAATTCAGACCTTATTTAAGTGATAAAACTGAGTCAGTGATCACAAGATCTGAACATGTCTTCCTAACTTACTAACAACTAAATAAAAATCACTTCCCAAAAGCTTTAAGATTTAGTGAATAAAAGATAAGTCATGAAAATCTCTTCTCTCAGCACACACTTTGGTATTGAGACATAAGAACTGGCTACATAGTGGAGTTTGAACAAGTCTTTGCATCATGTATTGCCAAACTTTGAACAGTATTAATGCCCAAAAGCTATGGCAAGCTAGGCTAGGAGAAACACAATCCTTTCAGTAATATGAATTCAGATATCTGCCTTTGGGGATTTGATCTTAACATCTCAATTTCATTATTAAGAAAAACTTCTCATATAAGTGAGAATCAGGGATTCTTCATTTTCATGAACTTTTTCTTTAACTTAAATAAAATTATCACTGTAGGGGTTGCAGGAGAGAGGAAGGCAAAATGAACATGACAGCACAACATGGGAAATGGGAAAGGGCAACTCTGCTCTTGTTTCTTGTTCTGAGCTCAGTTAAATCAGTGTAAGTTGGCAGTTCCCTAGATGTCTCTGCAGATAGGCCAGTTTTACAGTAGTCTGAGAGAACTAGGTATTACTTGGCCTAAATAAGTATATCAGCTGCAATAAAACTTCAGGACTTGTTACAGCTGTGGAAAACTGAATATCATTAGCTCGCCTTCGTTTATTTTACTGTTAGGCTTGAAGTTTCTGTTGAGGTGGCAAACATGAAAATAAAATAAGTTTGTTTCTCTTCTGTCCTGTATTTCTATATGATATTATTAGTGAAAAAAATAAGAGATAGATTACCATGGTTAAAGGTAGGATGCCAGCTGCACTTTTCTAAAGAGAAAAATCTCTTTTTACCCATTTATTTCTGTGAAAATATTTATTGTAAGGTGAAAGGTACAGCTGGCTTATGAAGAAAAAGAATAGAAATGGCATTATGAGTAACTTTTTACATGGTTTTTAAATAGCAATTATCCTAACATTTCTAATGGGCATATGGAGCTCACCATCTTCCCATGTCTTTGGACCATAGGCTAGATATCATCTTTGATTTTTATTTCCTCTCATGAAGGTTTTCTCACTAAGATTTCCACAGACATATTACCAGTACTCATCTGATATATCGAGAACCTTTAGAAATTTGTGGTTTATATTTTTCCAGTCTCAGCCAGTTTGTGTCATCCCCATTATTTTTGTGTGTCTCTCACAGGTTTCTTGACCTTACCTATGAACTGCTGGTGAGTGACTGGAATTGAGACCGGAACTTTCTTACAGCACCAAGTTGGAGTGTTGTCCAGAAGGAGCACTGGGTACCTTGGAGACGGATATAGTCAAGCACCAGGGAGAAAATCCTCCTCTCTTAGCAATAAGAAAAGCAAACAGCAGTTGTAGAGACTGCTGTAATGAACATATCAAGAGGAATTTGGAATGCCTGGTCTAACAAAAGGGGATTGGGTTCTCCTCTGTCTTACATCTTGCCTTGTACATATTTAGCAATAAGAGATGGTATTTTTTTCCTTCACTGAATACCAATGGTAGGGCAACATACATACTACAGTATTTTCCATCACATTAGTGTGAGGGTCTGACACAAAAGAGTGACAGATCCCACCTGTGTGACATGACCTCAAAATCCTGGTGAAGCAGCTGCTGGGCCTAGTGTTCCTTGTGGGAAATTCAGGGACAAAACAGCAATTATTGAGGACAAAAATAGGAATTTTATATGTCAGTAAAGTGAATGTGACCAATGGAACAAGTTTCCATTTTTTTTGGACTTCTGTATAATTTGCATGCTAAATTTATTCTATATTCATACAGCAGTATATAATCCACATCTTTTAACAAAGTTTAAGGTCAGATATTTTTAATCTTTATCTAAAACTATTTCTCATTCTCAAAATTGCATTTGAACAATGAGCCTGTAGCTTTTATGGAATACAATTCCTGTTTAACAGATAAGGATATTAATTTTAATTGTGCAAAATAATGTACAGCATTCTGATTCTCTCCACAAAACACAAGTTTATGATTTGCCCTATCGAGCTCAAACAACCATCTCCCCATCTACTGCAAATCTCAAAATGTCTTCAGATTAATATTGCTCTTGTAGAAGACCATTTCCTGCAATCTATCACAGCACCTTTCATGAACCTCCTTTGCCATTTACTAAGCACTAAACAGCAGTGGCCTAAAACAGGTAAGTGGCTGTTTCTGAGGCCAGTACAGATAATTCAAAGCAAGATAATAAAGTAGCCTTGCATCCTCTGATTATGTACATTATAATTACAAGAATAACTGTATGTTAAGTGATAGGGTTGGTACAAAAATGCAGGGTTAATATAAAAAATAAATGCAAAGGTTAAAGAAGAAAATCTTGGCTAACGGCCCTGCAAACATGTCATCAGTGACTATCAAGTTGTGTCCTTTTACTTCCTTTAAGAAGATGTCTCTAAAGGACTTTGGTCACCTTCTGTCTCATTTTGTCTTTTATATTGCCACTGACAGAGCTTTTGCAAAGACTAAAAGGCTGACTGACATTTCTGAAAAGCATGTAATTAACTGCACATTAGTGAGCTTTCAGATATCAGCTGGAGCAGCTCTGCTTTTTATAAGCATTCAAGAGAAGCTAGCTATTGTCATGAGTATCAACTCTCTTTGTTGTGGCTATGGGCACTACAAAATTATATTTAACTGCAGGTCTGCCACATATTTGTCTCAACAGGTGGCAAGAGTTAATCTGCAAGCTTTAAATACACACCTATGGAGAGAATGTTCAGGTCAGAAGAACTTAACATGGAAAGCCCTTACTTTTTTGTGCATTTAGATTAGCCATAGAAGAGAATTTAGCTGTGGTAACACCTCTCCCACAATGGAACATCTGAATGTCAGGGAGTCTTTAAGAATAGAGACACCAAATTAGAGTGTTATTAGGAAAAGGCCCTCCACTGAGAGCTTGGTTGGTAACTGGAACAGGCTCCCCAAGAAAGTGGCCACAGCACCATGCCTGCCAGAGTTTAAGGAATATCTGGACAATGCTCTTTGTCATTTGTTTTATTTTCAGGTTGCCCTGCAGGGAGCAGAGAGTTGGACATGATGATCCCTATAGGCCTTTTCCAATTCAAGCTATTCTTTAAATCTATTACTCCATGATAATAAAATGATATTTTTCCAAAGGTTATTGCATACCTGTTGTATATTACCAATGCTAGTTACAGTTATTATCACTTTTTTACTTTATTTTTCAATTCGTGACAGAGCTGAACCACATGATTTCCATCTCACTTTAATGGACATAAAATCAGTAGAACTTTTCAGAGGAACTGCTTGAATTATTTATTTTCCCCAACAATAGAGTCAAATCAGACCTAGGAATTTTTGTGGTACTTTCTGGTAATAGAAGCTGATTGTCTCAAAGGAGGTGTACAAAATGCCCCCCTGTGAGTTCTACTTTACATTCTCATGAAAAATCAAATATTAGACCACTGTTTTTCAAGAAATTTGGCATGGATGATGAAGTTTTGGAGCAAACTGACCAACCTATAGTTAAGCATTAAAGTAATTTGATGGACTGGTGACATTTGGCAGTTCAGCAGTACTTTGAGATACGGAGACGTAAAGTGAAAAAAAGGGTCATAAACCTTTGAAAGTTCAAATGTGAGAAAGAAATATTTTACAATTGAGAAAATTATGTCCTTTTTTATACATTACCTGTGGGGTATTTTTACTAAGTAAGAATCCTTCAAATTTTCCATAAAATGACCAGTGGACAGCACATTTAATGAGAGAGCCATGTGATCCATTGAAGAGGAATGTATTTTCTTGATAAAATGAGTGGCATATGCCACCATGAGTCTTAAACCCTAGTGCTTCCACTAGAAACATTTTCTATTTGTGCCCATAAAGAAGGATTGCATAATGGTTCACAATGACCAACAATACTTTGAATACAGCCTTTGGAAAACACTCGTTTAACATGTCCATAAAAGGAGCACAAAGAAAAAATTTATTTCCCTTTGTCAGGTTTTTGTATGTCACGTCCCCAAATCATTCACAGAATATACCTGGCAGTATAGCATAAGCCATCAGCTCCCCCCTAACAGCTTTCCATAAATAATTTCTGGCAGACATTTCTCTAACCTGTTTGCAGATGTCCCCAGTGAGAGACCTTGCACAATTATGCACTCAATGAATTCCAGCACCCATCTGTCCTTGCAGGTAGAAATTATTTCCCAATGTCTAACCTAAATCCAATATCTCATCTACTTTACTCATGCACTTGAGATCCCTCATTTGCTATTTCTCAGAATACTGCAATCCCAAAGCATTTTGGGTGGCCTGAAACATATGCAATAAATCTTGTCACTGGGACACTGAGTGAAGGATTACTGTTCTTTATGTGCTGAAATGAAAATGCAAAGCTTGACATTTATGTCTGTTTCTGCTGTTATCTGCTGTTTCTGCATGGCTTCTAGCACTGTTTCCCAGTCACGGTTATCAGCCTAAAATGTGACTGTGACTACAATGAGGCTCCTTATGCCCCCACGCAGTCACATACCCTGGAAGACCAGAACTTCTGATATTTCTGGCATAGAGAATTCTGCTTAGAAAGAGGCATAGCAGGTGTGTCATACAGAAACCTCCAGTATTTCTTACACTGTTTTCTTACATGTTTGTATAATTTCTGCCTGTATCTCCACTATTAAGTTCTGTTTGAGGCTTGCCTCTGAAGGTATGTGAATTTGCAAATGTCCCTGTTATCTGTTACTAGCAGAAGAAAGCAACCTCTTTTGGTGGTTATTAGATATGATATTAATGTACATAATGGTAATTATATCTGGAAAATCATGGCCCTAAACAAGTTTTTTATGCTTCCTATAATTAAAATTGGCAGTGTTTATCTTATTTTCCATACTTCTATACAAGAAACACTGTAGTTAGGCAATTTTCCATTTGGAAGTGTTAGAGAATGATTTTAATACAAAGCTTTGTATTGCATATCCACAGGAATTCCAGTGGCCATGAAGCTGTTATTGGGATGTCTAGAAGTACCTATTCTGCAGACACCGTGGAGTGATCAGCTGCTTAGGAAATTCATAGATCCTGAGAATATGCCTCTCTGAATCCGTTTGTCTGCAAAAGGCACAGAAAGGACAGTTTACCAGAATCAAAAAAACCACCCCAGATTAATTTTTATTTGTTCTTTAAAGTGTTGTAGTTTTAATGAAATATTACAATTCAAAAATATTTTACACTTTCAAAACCAAAATTTTTGCTTTTGTGCAGTCCTTAAATATGAAATGATGGCACAAAAAAAATGGGCTTGTTAGTATGTTCAAGCTCATCAATGAATTTTCTAGCAGAGTCTAGGCCTTTTGCAGTCCTAAGCATTGTCACAAGGAAGAAATTCTGCGCAATGCAAATAAAAAGAAAACAGAAAATGTCTTGAGATGCTCTTTATGCTTCAAGAGCATGGCATTCCAGCTGACATACTCATGATATTAAAACACTCCTGCCTCAAGAAGTGCCCTGACTCTCATCAAGTATCTCATTACCACAATTAAGCAGACTTTGCCTTACAGTTAGAGCAATTCTGGGAGTTAACTTCATTTTCTAGTCTATTTTAGAAAATTTGTGTTTTATGTACATGGAAAATAACTTTCAGCTGGTAAATCTGTACTCATAGCTGCTAAGTAGCCTATAAACAAACACACATTCTAAGATGAGACTCTCATAACTGAGTCTAATTTGTCTTAAGTCCCTGAAGTCCTGCAGTACATGTCAGATGCCCAGTGGGTGATTCACAGCTTGCTGACTAAAATGAAAAAGAACCCCTGGGTTACTGGAGCTAATAAATAACATGGCATATTTCTGCCATTAAAAGCTGCTGAAGTGCTGTAAGGTAAGAAGGACAAAATCAACTTTTTTATTCTCTAGTACTAATGCACAGATTTAATGATTTAGCACTGACACCTCTCACACAAGAAGACGCCTTTCATTCCTGAAGACCCTCATGGCTGACTGATGTGATTTACTATCTGTGTGATTTCAGTCTGATATGATCTGTCACTAACCAGCCCTGGGCTGAGTGGCATCACTGTTTTGAGAATTAAAAGGATTTCAGTGCAAAAATTGAAAATAGGTGGTTTTTTTGGTGTTTTTTGGTTTGTTTTTGTTTTTGGTTTTTTGTTGTTTTTGTTTTTGTTTTTTTCCCAGGTGATTATATAGGGGCAGGGAGGGGAGGGGGGACAGAACTTGGTAAATAGTATGCAGAAATTATGAGGTAATGCCTCAATTTTTCCAAATATGTGTTTGAATAGAATATTAGAAAAGAGGAAATTAATACACCAGAGAAATCCAGGTATGGTGAAGTATGAAATGAAACCAGAAGGGGGAAAACAGCAACATTAGACAACCACATTCTTCAGCCTTTACACACAATTATTGCTTATTATAGAAAGTAAATGAGGACTTTGAAAAAGGCATAAAAGACATTTGTTATTTAGTACATTCTGAAGGACAAGGAAGAACAATCATTTCTAGATATCTTTCTAATGCTAACAAATATGCAAAAATAAATTTGTTAGACTGTCTGAAAATAAGCAGTTTTTAATTTTTGCAAATATGTAAACAAACCCGATGACCCTTTATTCCTTTATTGCATAGAAGAAAATCACCCCAATTCTTTTAAGAAAGACTGTATCTTCTCATTAATGCTGCTCCTGAATGTTTGTTGGTTTTTTTAAAGATGAAGATATAAATGATAATTGTTCTACTAGATATATCAAGATATTTATAGGATTAGATTGTAGATTGTTGTCTTGCAACTTGTTTCTTTCAACTGCTATAATTTATCAGCTTAGAGAAACACTCTATGTATTTATACATTTTTCTAACCTTTACTTTCACTGAGACTCAGACTAGTAGCTTCTACTTCATCTCACATTCAGCTATAAGAATTCTCATGTGTTTTATTGCAATAAAAAATACTGTCCATCACAAGAAATTTTCCTAGTTTTAGGAAATGAGAGTTATACAGTAGATGTGCTCCTTCTGAAAGAATCCATGAAGAGACAACTGTAGCAGTCTACAAATTGTCTTTGCATTAAATAGAAAAGCAAAAGCCCAGATGTTTGCCACATGAGAGTTCAATTTCCTACCAGCACACCCCTAAGGAAAGGAGGTTCATCCTTAATATCTTAGACTACAGACTATAGACTTTAGGCTTTAAAATAATACCATAGTGAAATGAGAACTCTTTCATGTTACGACAACTTTGATGATGAAAGTTAATAGCAAAGAGCTCATTTCTTCCCACAGAAGGCAGAATTAATCTCCAAGATCTCATCAGCACTCCTTCCATTTCTCATAGGGATGGAAGGTCTGTTATTGCTATTGCTATAATCATATTGTTTACAGACTGTTTATCGATGAGGCAGCCTTGTGGGTGTGTTGGCTACTTCAACTGGCAGTAGGAGGCACTAATTAAATATATCTATCTGGACTGGAGGTGTGATTGGACCATGTGAGCCCACTGGCTCACCTGAATTTGATGAGGTGAGAGCTGCAGCATGGAGAATCCAGATGGGCCAGGAGGACAATGTGCAACTTTGAAATGCCAGTCAGTCCTTGTGCTTCCCTCAGAGCATGGCTGGCACAGAGATGCTTTGCCCCCTCCATCACAGCCTTTTCTCCACAGCTTCCTATGTCTCCCAGTCTGTTCATCCACCCAAGAGCTTCCTTGCCTCACTAAAGGCATTGCTAACTACATCCTTCAACTTCACCCTTTACAATACAGGAGCCTCTCTGCCATGATGCCTTACTATTTTCCAGTCCCAAACTTGCCTAAGCTAAGCAGTTCTGTCACACCATAGATTCAGTCCTGCTTTCCAAGCACATTCTTGCCACACTTGACTGCTCCTCAGCTGCTTCTGCTCCTCTTTGCTTATTTCAAGAGCCAACAAAAGAGCTGGTTCAGAACCCCTGGGCTGATTAACATAGACACTACAAATATTCCAAGTTTAGGTACAGATTGATATGGATGGTCCCCACCTGAGGTCAGAGATAAGATGATCCTCTGGAGGTGTCTTCCACTGAAGCAATTTCTTGTCAACTGGAAAGGCAGTCTCAGTATCTCACTTCCCAAAAAGCTGCAAATGTTACCAACCAAGAGAAATCAGCCTGCTGCACTGCTTATTTCTATCATTACAACTTACTAAACCTACAAGACTAGAGCTTGTGTTATGTCAAATCAATATTTTTATTGTGAACACAGAACAAGTTTTCTAAATCATTAGTAATTTTAAAAATAAGCTTAATTCCATTTATTATATCAGTCCTTGTATCTTGCACTACTGACAACATCACAAGACAATTCACTAGATCAGAATGTTGGCTGAGAGAGGAAAGGATTTTATCTTACAGTCCTACTGACAAGGGACTTAGAACAGCAGCAAATATTTTGACAGAGTGTCTTGCTTCCCAAGAAAGCTTAAAAGAATGCCATTTAACTCAGGGATACTTTCCTGGAATACAGTAGAGTTATATTTGACTTTCAGGGCTTAATCCATCAGTGTAAATTCCGAGAAAATTTCTTGGGTGTTGTGGATGGCATCTTTCTCTAAGGAATGTTCAAGTAAATATGAAATAGTTCCTCTGTCATCACCGCTGGAAGTATAACAGTAGCCAAAATAACAGGAATTTTTTTTTTTTTTTTCCATGGAGTAAACATTAGAAAAAGCTATGGCAACTGTGGAATTAGGTATTTCTAAATACTTGGTGGGAATATGTATGAAACAATTTTCACAATGGTATCATGAAGACACATCATTAAAGGCACAAATGTCTGGAAGTTTCCGAATTCCCATTAAGATGTCAGGAAATTACCTAATTTTTTTTTTTTTTTTGAAAATACAGACCTTGGTGGAAGGTTACAGACTTGAGTTACACCGCAGGTCTCAGCTCAACTGCTGACCATGGATAAAGAGAAGGTTGTAAAGAGGTCTGGGTGTGGAAGGTGGGAGTAACACTGAGGAGAGATGTACCTTTCATGTTCTGAAAGATGGCATGAGCAGGAAGGGAGGACTTTGCTCCACTCAGCCGAGACCCATGCAAGTTGTGCAGAAAGCAATCCCTTGACTCCTGCCAGACCTGAAAAGAAGCAGCTGGATTTTTAATCTGTGCTAATTCCAACTTTGCAAAGGTCTCCTCTGTCTGACTGCAGCCCTGAGCAATTTCTTCTGCTGCTGCTTTTATGCAGGGTTGCCTGGATACTTGTCTCATCGAGAATCTAGCTGATTAAAGTGTGGCTGCAATTTGGTGATTTGAAGACTCTGATCTGTCATCTAAATACAGAAATCTTTAGCAAAGAAAAAGAGATTTGTCAAAAGCCTGCTCTATCCAAGTTAGACACAATTATCCCCAAGGAAGCTTGTTACAGATTTTTCTCTTATAAACATCCTAAACTTGTCCAATGACGTTCAGTGACTTCATGTCATTGTGCAAAGCAGAACATTTTTGGGCACAATGTGCTCCCATACTATGTCTTGCTTGTGTATAATACAGAAGCTTCCAGCAGCTTCCAGCAGAACATCACAGGATAATCAGCACATTCTGAGCCTGTTTTCTCAGGGCTATCACAAGTCCCGAATTTGGTAGAATGCTTAGAAAGAAACCACAATAAATACACGAAATTCTAGCCAGATAGGAGAGGCATTGCATTTGTGCCTTTCCACATGCAGAGTTCAGAAACTTTTATCTTTCCTTCTTGGTCAGTTTTTGTTGGCTGCTTTGCTTTTTCTAGAATAACAACATATTTAGCAGTAAAAATGATCAGAACTGAAATCAAAAAATTAGTAAATGAGGAAATTAAACCCTGCAGGAAATTATCCTCATATAAATTAACTAAAAAAAGTTTCCATGCAAATAAAACACAATAAACATGGAATTTGAAATTTGTCAGGAAAGAGTTTTCCACATCATAAGAAATTTTCTTCTGTGCTGAGGGAGGAGGGTGGAGGATGAGGAAGGGAGGTATTTTGAAAAGGAAATCCAAGACAATTTATGGAGGCCAAACATTTTTTTTTTTTTCTGAAGAAAGTACAGCAGAGTCTATTTCTCAATTTTATGTTTAATGGAAATTTTTTATCTCATGTCTAGCAATTTTTTCCTGATTCAAAATTTGGCAGAATTATTAATTTATTGAGAAAATATTTGATCTCCAGAAACTGAAATAAAAATATACTTAATAGGTTTTTCATGTAAATTTACTTACAGTTTGATGTAAAGAACTAAGATTTTTTTAATCTGGTTGGTTATCTAGATTTTGGGTTTTATTTTCTTTGGAATAATCAAAATTTTAAATCAGTTTCCCACAAAGGTAAAATTTCTCTGAATTTTAAAGGAAATTCCCTAAAGGAATTTTAAAATTGTTATTATTTAATGAATTTATTTTAATTTTTTTAATTATCTATGACTTTTTGAAAGCTTTTTAATTTTTTTCCAGCACTCATTTATAGAGTGTGGCAAGGCAAATAAAAATTTCTTCCCATCTTGATAAATTTTAAGGTATTTTGCTTACTCCTACGTAATTCTAAAATTCCGAATTGCTGAAAACCAGAGCTTCCAAGGCTACTAGCTTTCTAATACTATTCACCAGTACCTAAACTATGTGCATTGTTTTAACACATCACTGAAGAAAGATTTAAGGACATGGAAAAGATTTGGTTCAAGTTTTAATTTCATTTTTAGGAACAAGGCAGTATAACTTTTATTTGCATTAAGAAACAGCTTCAGATTCAGTTTTTCACTTGTTCATTTCCAGTACTGTAACTTCTGCATCTTTAAAACTATGGTCTCTCCTTCCAAATAAAATTAATTATGAAATTGTGCTGAAAGCTTAGTCTTGCTTTCATCTCAGTTGGAAAAAGACACATCTTGCAGTTTTCCTGTCACAATCCCCTTCATCCCAATCTAGGTAGCTCCAGTTCTTCTCCTCAGGTAGAGCAACAACTGAAGGGAATGACTCATGCCATAACAAGTCAAGGCAGCAGAATAACAGAGGTCACTGGCTCATTTTTGTTTGCCTTCAAGTAATGTGTAAAAATCTCTCTTTTTTAATACCAGATACAAGGATATATTTACTACCATTACTGATGATGTCAAGTGGAAATCTGGATGCTGAAAGTCAGGCATCTAAATAAATTGGTTCCATCTGGTATAACTACATATACATCTTTTCTCTATGTACTGAACAGTCTTAGCAATCTGCACTGACAGCAAGATACTAGAAGAATGTACACTTTTTTGCCTTTTAGGAGAGATGGCATACCTCTTTTTCTCTTTTTTTTAGTTCCAATTAGCTGTACCACTGAGATTAATCTCAGAACATGTTAGGCAAGAAGATGACAAAGCCCTTAAAAAAAAACAATTCATGACAATACATCATAATGTGACTAAACTTTCTATGCATATGGAACAGCATTTCACATTTATAGACCTTTAGGAGATTTTGATGCAGGCTCTCTGATTTCACAATCCAGGGTACAAAAAAAGAGGTGTCATGCAGGGAAAAGAATGGCATAATGAAGTGAAAGAACAATCTCATTCTTACAGCACTGAGTGATTGGTCTTAGTCAATCTTTGGAAAACTAAATATAGAAAGGTTCAAAGAGGATTAAATCTTCAGTAGCTGAGGGTATCTAAAGTGGTTATGAAATGAACACAAAGTTTAATTAATTCAGTAGATGAAGAATTGCTTAATAGCATAATTACTTGAAATTTATTGCAGATATTTCATAATATGTGTGAAATGAACACTTAAACCCTGAAAATACTGAGATTCATGATTCACTCCTTGCTACTGAATTGTTCACTTAATTATTAACCATTATTACATTCTTATTATATTTTATTATCATTATTTTCTAACTTTTAAATGTATATGCCATGATTTACATCTTTCAAACCAAGTGTCCTCATTTCTAAAAAAAAGGATAAAAACTCTTTACTATCTAAAAATTCATGTAATGCCTGGGTGATGCTGTGTGGGAGGGTATTATTTCAACTCTAAATTATCCCTCTACACTTATACAGAAATGGGAATAATGATATGATCATCACATATTTTGCTGTGAGGTAGAAAAATTTAATTACCTTAGACAACTAAAAAATTAATATTTTCCTAGTTGAACAACAACAACAACAGTGGCTTCATGAGTTATGTTTTACTCTAAATAGAGAAACATACATGAAGCTTTAAATCTCATGCTCCATCTGGTTTCTGGTTGCTTTTAAATACTGAACATAGTCAAAACATTATCAGCTCAGAGACTCTTAAAGATATAATATACTGCTTTTTTCTTCCTCTGAAGTGGGTCAGGAGAATGTCAGAGTTACTACTGTTACTTCATTTCTGTTCATATCATTGTTTCACTATTCTCTGCAGATCCCCTGTTCAGATCAGGTTCTCTCATTGTTGTTGAGGTTGTCAAAATATCAAAAGATATTTTTCTTTTTCCTGAAGATCTATAGTAATCAATAAATTAATCATGCCGTCAGAAGGAAGTTTGTTGTTGAACAGCATGTGAAAGTTTATTCCAGAGTTTGTCCTGGGGTTTTCACACACTTAAAATACTACTAGTTTATGATTCAGTTTCTTTCTCTCAAATTAGATGCAGAGAAGACTAAACTGAGAGCTTTGAGATCTGGATCATTGGATGATTTGGTACATGCAAAGAGAAGCAGCTTTCTGAAGGATCAAGAAACTAAAATAAATTAAAAGACACCTGACGTGATAAGTTGGATTTTACTCTGGCTATTTCATCTGTACTAATCAATAAACCTATTAACTGCTTTCAAAAAGCTTTGGGGGAAGATAAAAGAGATATTTACCTAGTTGCACTTTAAAAGGCACCTAAATGCCTAGCAACTTTTTACTTTGATTTAAATACTTGGGTTACATTGAAAAAAGATGTACCTTCCGTGGATTGAGTGACAAGGCATGTTAACTTGTAGAAGTGACTAAACAGAGTAGTAAATGACATGTACCCTCAAAAAAGAAAATTTTTTAGGTAATGTCAAGGATGTTTTTGTCTCCCTTTATCTAGAGAATTTGTCCGTCTGATAATAGGTGTAGCTCTGCCTCCAGATCTAAATCCAGGAGCTTCTGGGTTTGGGGAAATGGGAGTGTCTCTATGAACATTATTGATTACAAACCTAAAAGTTGTTGGAGAGCAGCCTACATTTTTTCAGTTGATGATGTCAGTATCAGGTCAAACCATTATTGTAATTAATCAGCACGGATCTGCACATTGAAGAGTGTTTTGACCTTGCCATTCCATCTTATGGCTGATGCTCAGAAATCTACAAGCAGATGGACAGCGGATTTTCATCACTGACAGTGAAAAGCCCAGATCACAATGCCACAGAATTAAGCTACTCAGATGCCTGTGGGTTTAACCCATAAATAAGATAATAATGTATTTATTTCAGTGTTGTTTCTGTGCATTAGAAACACACAAACTTTAAAAATGTAATGCATAATAACGACAACTAATGAAGTTGCTGACAGAGATTCATTTTAACGTGTCATGAACTGAGCTACCAATATAATAGTGTGGCTTTCCCACTGATAATCATGAGCTTTGAATCAGGCCTTGCTAATTTCCTATCTGAGAAACTCTAATTTTTAAAAAGACAACAAAAAGGGCATGAAGGATCTCAACCTACAAATGTGGTTTAACACAGAAATACATGCACTGTGTGGATCAAATTTCTTAGGCACTTAAAAATTTCTTTTTCCCTTCTTACACAGGAGCCATAATTCAGGTGAAAATGCTCAAAGGACAACTCAGTTTCATATGATTTCTGCTCACACAGGTCCAGGAAGAAAGAGCAGTAAGGGAAATCCTTTATTCTTTGATGGCAAAAGATTCACAGACACATCAAAAATGCAGCAGCTGTAATGAAAATTCCTCCCAGAAAATGCTCTTGTGCATCAGCGAAGCAGTTGTGCATCTCTTTTCTGTTTGGCACAGAACCCTAATGCAGCAGGAACTATGTCCAGTTAAATAGTATTGCTTCTTAGCCTTAAACAACAAAGATAGGTTTCAGCACAAAACCTAAGACCTTCAAACTTAAAATATTAAATATTTTCTAGAGGAGAAAATTGTCTCCATCACCTACTCCACAATTTTTAATAGCAACAGCTGATAAATACCTCCTATAAATAGTATAATTGCCAAATAAGTCAAGGATGTTTAAAAAGATAAGTCATAACTTCTTGAAAAAAAGACTTCATATGTTCAGTTTTTGAAACCAGCCCTCAATCCATTATCATTAAGATTAATCAACTAATATTCGGATATGAGGAAATACTGAAGAGTCATAATTGCACAATGTTAATCAAAGACAGGAAGAGTGATGAGAAAGTAAAATAAAGGGAGCAGAGTTTTGTCAGAATTTTGCCAGCCATTTGTGCATACCAGTTTTCATTTGCCTATGTGACCTGACTAAGCATGCAATGGATGCTTTCAAATTATAAGTCAACAATAATAATGTCAAAGAATTATCAATTACTTAAAATAAATCTAAAAAAAAATTTGTTTTGAATGATTTTCCACCAAAAAAATGGACAAACATGGTGTCTTAACTCAGGTTACAGTAAGTCTCAGATTTTTGCCATCATATTTCAGATCAATTAATATCTTTTTGTTTCTCCAAGAGGAAATAATTTTTCGTATTTAGAAGTTTAAAAGATTTAATTTTTTAAAAAAACGTATCTTCTTCTTTTTTTTTTTTCCCTATACATTTTGAAATATTATTTATCCAACATAGATTCTGAGTTAAAAGATGAACTTTGGAGGCACCTACCAAAGCAGAGCATCTGAGAAAATATTTTAGATGTCATCCTTGAAGCCTTGATCCAGAAAAGCTAGGGTCAATGACAGCAAACTATCTTGCTGAATAAATAAGCCAAATGTGACAGCAATTATTCAACATTTCTGAAATAAATCCACATAGTGAAAAAGTACAAGTCTCAAATATATTAATCTTCTGGAAAAAAAAATGTATGTCATAACAAAAAGAATTCCATTTCTTCCAACCATTAATACATTTGGCTCCTCTAATTCCAGTACAATTTTTCATATTTTTTAATATATATTTCACCATGGCCTCTTTGCAGGGAGCATTCTCATGTCAGCTGCTTTTATGAAGTATTCTGTTTCACTGACACCTACTCTCCCATCTCAGATCAATTGAGAGTATGAGTAACTTAAAATATTGACAATAAACAAAGATATAAGGATGTACTACCAGCGTTTTTCCTATAGCTGGTTTCAGTAATTTTCCTCAGAAGAATGTAAATAATCTACCTGAACATAAAATTTCACCTGACTGACATTTTCAAGTTCAGAGGAAAATAAATGTTCCTCTATTTAATAGCAAGATATGAACTCTAAGATGTATTTTCTAGTACATCACTTTCTTGTGAACTAACTAGAGCCACGTTAAACCAAACTTGCAATTCCCACCTCAACTAATTGTGAAAATACTTTGAGATTGAAAATATGTTCTATGAGAAGTAGGGCAGTGATTGGGCAGTCTCTGAGCTTTGAATTTTATTAAATTACCTTGGTTATAGATAAATTCTGGTGTTTTACAAGACCTAGTCACCTAGATGATCAGATCAGAGACATAGTAAGGATGTTCCACAGCTTCCTGTCAGAGTATTAGCCCATGTTTTCCTCTGAAAAAAACCATCAGCAGTGATGATTATGTGTGATTGAGTCTTATTCTATCAGGGAGGTAAGGCAAGCCCAAACAATGCAAAAACTTCAGCATTTGAGAAGATTGGGCATACCTATTGCCTGTTCTTGAATGGAATTTTTGCTTGCTTAAAGGCAGCTGTTCCAATATACTGTTGATCTGGCAACTGCAGATAATCATTTTCTGTAATTATCATCAAAGTTTCATGAATGACAACGAGTAGAGAAATATTTTTTCTGTCACTGGTTTAGCTAGTGAAGGTTTCCCTTTTTCTTTGCCACAGCCCTCTGCTGAACATATTGTGGAAGTAATGCCTAGTTTCTAAATGTTCATA
Source organism: Sinosuthora webbiana (assembly GCA_013397395.1). Classification (NCBI taxonomy): domain Eukaryota; kingdom Metazoa; phylum Chordata; class Aves; order Passeriformes; family Sylviidae; genus Sinosuthora; species Sinosuthora webbiana. Next base: position 3,089,932 of record VXBN01031006.1, read on the forward strand.
CTTAATTCCATTCATTACAGGCATTCCAAAATAACATTGTGGAACTGAAATGCACTCTTTCATGGTTTCCATTTCCAAGTTCCTGAGCCGCTTGGTAGCATATTCTTTTGTATGTTCAAAACTAGGCTATCAAAATATAATGCCAATTTAAGCCACAACCATTATTTATATTAGTAGTGAAGGAGGGAAAACGTAGTGGTAAATTAATCTTTGTGCAGCAAAGAACTCCTTAAAAAGGTTTCCAGCATGCATAGTAATGAACTATTGCTATCTCTCTGCAACAGACATCTTTAAATAACTATGTCCAAAGTTGTTTAAAATCCTTTTCCTAGAATTTTAGTTTCAGTAATGCAGGGAAGACTGATTCCTCACTTATAACGCTGATCAACACAAGCCTCCTTTTTTTATCTTCTGCTTAATATAGGGAACTCATGAATCAGCTATGACTTTTACATGCCTTCCCTCTGACCTTCCCACAGATAATCATAATAACACTGGGCTGCTGAGAATCAATCAGTTTTCATAAAGGCAGCAGTCTTCAGATTAATCTCATATTATTAATTCTGCAAGTTAAAAAGACAAGCAGAAAGACAAGATGGCTCTCAGTGCTATTTACTTCCCTAAAAATATTTCCTGTGGATAATAAACAAACAAATTTCCAATCTGGTGAAGCTGTAAATTTGCAGACTTCATGAAAATTAATTTAAATGGATGTGACTGTGAGGTTGGGATTGTAAAGATTAGGGAGACTCCTGTAGTTATAATTGCCTGTTCAGTTCATCTGCTGCTCTGTCACTCAAGAGTGGCACAGCTGCATTAACAACTCTAATCATAATCTAATTCTCAGATCAAATTCCCATCTTCAATATATCCTTTAATAAAGCTTCCATACCCCATCTTTTAGCCTTAATTATTGCTTCCTGTCTCCCCTGACAACCAAATTAAAAGGTACATGCAGCAGTTCTGCAATAAAAAAATAGCACAGATACAACAACTGTACTGCAAATTCACACTAACCTTGTGAAGGTTGGATGGCTTGTGATAACTAGATTTTTTACTGATAGTGAAAGCACTAGAAGATAAGAAATACAATTTTATAATCATGTATTGATTTTTCTTTTTTTCTGCTAATATGGAAAATTACCTGGGCCAGTTTTTAGATCAGCAAAGTGAGAAAAGGCAATTTTATAGGAAAGCTGTCTAGATCCCAACATGTAAACTGTTTTACTTCTTAAACCTGGAGCTCTTGATATGCCAGTTGTTCACAGTAGACAGTGTATTGGTTAAAGCTAAATCCCTTTCATGAACTGAGATGCCAAGTCAGCGAGACACTTACACAATGCTTTTGTCATATTATTAATGTCAAGATAATAAAACTGTTAACAAGTTTAAAAATAGTATATATCAAAGTACTTTTCTGATTAGGAACCTCTGAGTGATTCAGTGCCTCATCCATGCAGGACTCTGTTTTGTCTGCTGCACTCTGCAAATGAAGATTTCAATAAGAGAGTTAAACTGTCATCTATGAAAATGTAACAGGAAGACGCATCCACACTTCTGAGCTAGAAATTTATTTACCTTACACTTTAATAATGGAGTCATGAAATCATGGGTAAATAGGGAAAATTATTAAAAATTTAACATGGCTGGACATCCATGGGCAACAAAAGAGAAGACAATTGTCAGCATCAGTAATGGAGAAAAAGATTAATCAATTATCAAAATATTTCAGCTAAGGTTTTAAATAAAATAGCACACTATGGTGTTGAGATTTAAAAATGTAGCCCTGGATTTCAAGGGCAGTAAGCAAAGTCTTCAGGAAATGGTTTCATAGATAAGAGAGACCTGCAAGAATGCCAGGCTTTAAACATGGTGGTTTTTAATTATCCTGATACCGGTATTGATTTGGATAAGAACTGTTTCAGGGCTAAAGAGACAAATGCGTTTGAGAAAGTTGCAAAGGATTTATTTTCCAAGCAATGTGCTGACCAGTTTTAGTGTCTCGGGGCTATCTTAGGAGTGAATGGATCTTGACAAAACCAGGACATTGAGGACAATTTAGTGTAGGCAATGAATCTGAAACAGAAAGTCCTGAAGAATGAAAAGGGTTTATCACTTTAATGGATACAGACTAAAGAATTCTGACCCAGAAAGGAATGTGTTTAGTCATTCTCACTTAGGATATCTAAAAGTGAGAAATGAAAAGTGTTGCATAATATTTTAGGTCAGTTCTGAAAATGAAGAGAGTTTTTTCTGCACCTAAATTTCTGTTGTCACATACCAAGCTTAAAGAAATTATGTGAGACGCTCCAATATTTCAAATTCCTTTTGTACTGAATCAAACATTTCTAGTGGTCATGAAGACTCTCATCAGGCAGGTTTTGCAGCTGGTGAAGCTTTTGACTTCTCACTGATGAACCAAAAAACTTCTCTTTTTCTTTTATCTGCATTTTTTGAGACTTGAAGGATGATGTTACTGAAGTACATGGTCCACTTAAAGAAGAAAACACATAAGGCAGGTGTAGATACATTATTTTTAAATATCAAATTGAAGTCAATAACTCTAATTTCTTTTGTATTTGGTGATTTTATGATCACCAAGGTCTTTTTTTCCAGACATGATACTGTTATGCTGTCCCAGATCAGTATTTGTCAAAGATCTTTCACAAAACTTTCTAAAATCCTAAGCCCTCTCTTTCCACAACATTTATTTGTTGGCAGTAATTATAATACAGTTTCTTCCACCCTTTTAATACATTTACGTTTACAAGACTTTGTGGATGCAGGACTGTGTTATTATTCCCACCTTTTGTTTTGAAAATGGAAAGAAACAAAGAGGAAATGCGATTCAACTCCACTTGTCAAGTAGAAGCATAGAGGAGTCCATAACTCTCCTAATGGTCAATGAGGAGAGAGCAGTTGTCTTCAGAGGACAACTCCATTTGTCACACAATAGCACTTGAGGTGAATCACTGGAGAGAGCTCTAGAGCCCTTGGTGTGGGAACATTCAGTTTTCCAGGGTTGGATCCAGTGACAAAAGTGTTCCAGAGCTAAGCAACTGCAACCTGAGCAACCCACTGTGATCCCATTAGTAAGTACTACACTAGTGTCATCCCAGGAGGAAGAGCTACACTGTCCCTTTTCACTCCTTAGAAACTTAAATAATGGTGGGATGGGGAAGGGGAAATGGGGGTTTTTCTGAACACTGAAGCATTACACCTTATAATTTTTCCTGTAAAATCAAATCATAACCATTTTGTCACAGAGTTGGGGCTCTATGTATTCATATAAACAAAGAAGAATTAGCAGAAGACCAATGTCAGAACAGCATGGGGATGTTCTCTGGGCTCAGTATCAGGTTTTTCTCTTGGCCAATCAGAGCTTGAATTTAAAAAAAATCCCAATCTGAGACATTGATATCCTTATGACAAAATGTTGGCTATTCTGACATGAGAGACTAAACATTATTTTTCTTTTTTCAGATAAATTCTTTGGCTCAGAGAAATACTTTGAGCTGAAACTTTCCTTGAAATCAGCTTTACATATTGCTGAAACAGCATTTTTTAAAGAAAAATATAAGTGTCTGGATAACTCCTTAAAAGCTCTGCTTTATAAATTTGATATTAAAGCTACACTTATAACTACAGGAATTGGATGCTTCAAAAGTTTTGGGCTAAGCAGTATGGTTCAGTACCCAAAATGCAAAAGGCTTATCTGTGCCACCCACATTTCTTGTGTTAGCAAAATCAGAGTACAAACTCTGTGAGAAAAGTCTTTTATCAAGGTTTTTGACACTCATTGTTCTTTTGTTTTTCTTTCTTACTCTTATTCCTTGGGATTTTTACTTGGGAATGGTATTAGAGCAGATTTATTCATAAATGTATAAGGGTTTGGCTCTATGAGAAGCAAAATATGCGCAACTTTTATCTTGTCGGCTCTCCAACTCACTAACTTTTTACCCTATGAAGGCATGAAAGTATGTCTATACAATTCTTATACCTATTAGGACAGATGGATCTCCTTCCTGGATTCAGTTCCTTCCTGATCTTTCTCAGCCTCCAGTTAAAATTGCAAAAGACATTTCCCTGTTACTCATGGCAGGTGAAGTCACACTAGGTAGCACAAGGTTTGAACAATTATACAAATATAGACAGTGAGGTAAGCAGTATGTACCATTTCAAATGCAAATAATCAATGAATATATATATATATTATCAGTCACTCCCAAGGTTTATTGATCTAAGGAAAGAAGGAAAGCATGTCTTTATTTTGAACAACCCTCACTACATGTGAGGTTATACCCATAAAGGCATGCAAATTTCGAGAAAAGTGTTTTCTACTGTGTATTCTTTAAGAAGACTTTGGGATTAATAACTAAAAGATTCCTGTAGAGAGCTTTGGCACTTCTGAACACATCCACATGAACACCTTTGTAGGCCTAGAGCATCTTAATGATAGAAACTATCAGAACACATTTCTTAAATCCAGGCAAGGCATGGGTCAATCAAACAGCACTTCAGTCTATAATCAGTACAGTCAGCACTCTTTCCCAAATGCAGTGCTCCCTCTGTGACTGGAAGACTTCATATTCCAGAAGCTGCATACATATTTCTGAGCCTGTAATTCCTTGCCTTACTTTGAATTTAACGTTTCCTTATTAGCAGTGATCACTCCAAGTACCCTATTAACATTATACTTTACAAAGGAACAAGTGTTAACAAAGATAAAGAAACTTGCTAAGAGGCTTAAGAAAATAAGTCATACCACTTCTGCTTTGATTTTACTATTTATTTTCTCTTCTTCCATTAAGCAACATCTAAATATTTCTTTCTTATTGCCTTACGTTTTGCATTTTTATATTACTTACAAAACGAAGCAGAGTTCAGAGCCACGGATTAGAGACAGGCTTGGTTTCTTCCTTCTGTCTTCTGGTTGCACATTTACCGTGTTTCAGCTGGGCAAATGTTCCTACACAAACTTATATCTTAGCTACATTACAGTTTAGCTAATCTCCTGAGAGGCTACAGATACCAACCCAGTGTTCTTCAGATCGAAAAGATCTGTGGGAAGTTCAAAGCCATGTGAAGTGTTACCCAACTAATTTGTGTTTCAGGGTCAGAGAGAACCCCTCCTTTTCTAAGTTGTTTTTGTGTATCCACGGTTGAGGGTGCTTGATAAGCTCCTCCTGGGAATTGTCATCCACCTGGCCAAGCTGGGACCCTTGTACCAGGAGCTGGAGCCCAGGGAAGGTCGTGTCCAGAGACTGGTCACTGCAGGGCCATGGCAAGCACCTCAGTACAACATCTGGCAGCACATCTGGCAGCCTATCTAAGGTATGGAACCAGAGACTGGCCCTGAGCCCATGTATTTAAGTAAGGCAAGTGACTTCATCCACTTAATGACCATTCAAATGCTGAATTTGACAATGCCTTTAGAAAATAGTCACACTTTAAAAAAAAACAAAAAACATTCATGGTGTGAGACAAAGGATTCATGATCTGTAAGATTTAAAGCATCTCAGAAGCCAGTTTTAAATGGCAGAAGTAACAGTAAGTAATCCCTCACTAAGTTCCCAAGTTTTCATACAGTTATTTTTCTTTGCTTATTTTATTTTCTAAAATATTTTATGCTTCCTTTGTTTTGTTTGTGATTACAATGTTCTGGGGTTTTGGGTTTGTTTTTGGGTTTGGTTTTTTTTTGTTTATTTGTTTTTTGTTTTGGTTTTTGTTTGTGTTTGTTTTTGTTTTGTTTTGTTTTTGTTTTTTTCAGTGGGTTAATTTTGTGGGTTTTGTTTTATTTTGTTTTGTTTTCAGATCTTTGATTATTTCTCTAGTCTCTTCTTCATCTCTCCTACCTTTCATGGTCTTTCTGAAATGAGTTGTCCCCACTGTTGCATCCACATCTAATTGCATAAGTTTTTTTAATTCAATTAGAGTTAATTTTTGCCTGTGAAGAAGGCTTTCTTCTAGCATGCACTGCATCCAAAGGAAAATTAACTACTTATCTTCAAGTGTTATTTTATAGAACATATGTTTTCCACTGTGACAGGCTTTATTTACATTGAGTGTCCTGGTGATTGATCAATAAAAGTATATCATCCTGCACCTGATTATTTCTGTTTTGATAAAAATAACTGTATTTTACTTCTCTACACTTAAAAAAGCACTGCTTACACTCATGTTCTTACAAGTATATTCAATAGCTGCCTGATAGTTCCATAGACCTATGCTAAAATATGATGCTCTTTCTTTTTGAACTTAAAACCCTGTCCTCTTTATTCTGTCATTTTCAATAAACCACCAACAGTCTGCCTTGTTTGCCAGTGAATAAAAATGTGTGGTTCAATTACAGGAGCTGACGCTCTGAAGGTTAAATCACTTCACTGCATCTCTTGTCCTCTGCGTAAGGAAAGACTTTGATTAACCAAGTCTTTCACATTAACAATGATACTCTATGTTGAGTGTAACATCTTAGAGTGAAAATGAGCATTTGGATTGTTTAATATTTGTAGCATTATAATTTTAAGGTTTCATAATTTTTTCAAACACATTCATAGCCATAATTATTACTTTAGAGAATAATCTCGTGGCTACAGCCTTAATTCCCTGAGTTTACAAATGAGTGTTATGCTTAAAATGGTTTACATGCTGAGGTGTGAAAGGTGGCATTTTCTTATAAAATAGTATTTAGTATTCTCACTACTAGTTTCTGAATGTGAATAAATATTGTTCCTTTTCATAAATCTTTCCAGAGTTCTTTTTTTCCTTATATTTTATATCAGAAAATTTTGCAAAGGAAGTTCATTCAGGAATTAATAGATCTACAATTATCAACCCTGTTGTAGCAGCCTAATTCTTTTTTAGTTATTCAAACCAGATTTTGACACCATTTTTACTTCATAGTCCCTCAGTGTAAGGCATAAACAAAAACTATAATTGTAGAAACATGTTTATGCCTTAATGGGGTCAGATTCCATAACTATCTCATGACATGTATATTTCTGAATCATGGCTCAAATGAGGAGAAGCATAAGAAAGTAATTAGGCTTGTAATTTTGGGAAGTAGACAAATGGGAAAAATTGGGAATAATAATTGGGAATACCTTTATTCCATTTTTCACCTTCTATATATTCAGATTTTTCCTTTTTGCACGGATGACCAAAGTAGCAATTCTGCAGAACTCTCTTTTAGTCGTCCTTGGCTTTTTATCTAACCTCTTTTCATATGTAACAGGGTTTTTTTCCTGTGTGATTATTAGTAAGGGAAATAAACCTCTCTTTCACTGATTTGAGCTTTGTCCCAGAACATACAAGCTTAGTTAAGAAATCTTACTCAGTTTTTGCAACCTGCTTTTGAAAACTGTGGTCTGCCTCACGTGTTTGTCAGTTCTGCCTAAAGTTTCTTTTGAAAGTCTATTTATTTCTTAATTACTTCATAAATACTTCTTTCTTTTGTCTTCTCTGCATTTTCAAGATCAAAGTACTATTGTATTTCTATTCTTTCTACTATATTGTGTTTCATATAATAGGTATGAAATCAGGGTTTTTTTTTCCCTAATTAATGTATTGCTTATATTTTCCTTGTTCAACTCGTTAGATTTTTAGTTGTCATTAATGTGGGTCATAGAGAGACCTCCTGAAAATAAAAAAACAGTACAATTTGATAAAAACATGCTGATGTTTAGATACCCCTTAACTTCAGTAGAGAAGGAACAGCAAAAAATTTAAAATGGTTAATTACATTTTCCTCTTGATATCCTTGGAAGCAGAGCTGTCTTAATTTCTAAGGGTAATGCAATGGGGGTGATGGGACTTCGTGTCTCTGACAGCTATTGAACTTGCAGATCAAAAAGTGCCTTCAGGTCATCAGAGCAGAGGATGCCTTCTTAGGAAAACCCAAAAGTCTTTCAGCCACTCACAACAAAAGCAGGTCTACCATGCTCATAGAGACCAGGATGAATTTGCTTGTCCATGTAGCTCAGAGATGAGAACAATTCCCACAGTTCTGTCTATCTTCCAACCCATTTTTCCCCATGATTCCTGCTTGGCCACACAAAAAAGTATTTGCAGGACTTCATATCATGAACTGGTGATGATGTGAAGATTTAAAAATAAATAAATTAATTAAAATGTGCAGAATAAAAGATTTTCCAAACATTGAGGAAATGGCCTTGTTGTAGACTTGGTTCCTTTTCTTTCTATTTCCAGGGGGGCTTTAGTTTTGCTGTTGAACAGCCTGAGACAGGAGTGCAGGATACAGACTTGGAATTTCATAGTTACGTTCCTAGCATAAATCAGTTAAAGAAAACTGTGTTATTGCCTTACAGAAAGTGCAACGTAGGGCAAGACAAATGAAAATGAGTCTGAACAATAAATTTGATGCAGCAGATTTACTATAAAACATGTGCAAAGATTAAGGAATTTGGCTTGTTTTCCCCCTTGGAAAAAAAAAAAAACAAACTTGAGATGAATAGAAAACAATTTTGAATCTATCAGAAAGATTGGTAAAACTGCTAACATCACCCTATGAATACTTATAAGGGCTTAAAAAAAATCTGGGAGACACAATCTACTCATTTCAAAATTTTTCATAAATAGTGTAAATACTTCCATGGCACATGAAATAAAATTACCTGATAGAAAGGTCATCAAAGTCTATAATACTCTTTTTTCCATGACTTCCGTGTAGTTTGCAATCAAGTCCTTAGCTGCCAGGAAGGCAATACCTTTGAAGAGCAGCAGTAAATTATAAAGACACTTCTCACCTTATTCCTAGTATGCCATGTATTTACATTGCTCATTTTAAGATCATGTTGCAATATTTCCTGTACCACTAGGATAAGAACATTAAAAATGGATCAGAAATTAACTGACAGCTCCTTGGATTTTGCATATATTTGGGATGATTTTAGAATGACCTTAGCTCTTAATTAGCACATGATCTGGAAGGTATCTGAAGGAATAAAATTGCAGAATACTAAATTCTTAGGGAAATTATAGAGTGGATTCTGTATTCTTACATCATTTAGTTCTTCATCTCATAATTAGACTGACTGCAGAGGTGTTATTTAAATCAATAAAACTGTCTATAGCAAGAGGAAGAACAGGTCAACAGTACCATTCAAAACAAGATCATACTGATATTCAGGTACCCACTAACTTCAAAAAAAAAAGTCTTAATAGTAAAAATCCAAACTTATATATCATTTGTCTAATAAATAAAAGGCACTCTGAAGGTTGCTAGCCTCCAAGCAAAATCTTTCTTCCCATTATTTAAGCATTCTAAATTCATATTTTTCTTCAAAATAAATTTTCCTTAATTTTTGTCCCTCTTCTCCTTATTTTTTTTTATTCCAAGTCAGAATGGAAGAGCTGGTGATGGCCCAGATTTCATGACAATCTATCAACTTCACATACAAATAAGATAAAAAATATATAATATTCCCCTCCCAACTTTCTAAGATATATACTAATAATAAAACCAAGAAAAATTTATTTGGGGCAAAGGAAAATGCTTCAGCAGTATCCTTCTTATCCTTCTCTCAAAACAGATCCTTTGAGGGCACAGTGGACACAACTGTATCAAAGTTTGAAGCACTACCTGTGTTTTAATTGGTCAGTGCAAGATTTAGGGTTTCCCTTCACAACATAAACCATGTTTGTTGCCATATGAAAAACTGAACTTACAGAAGTGTGTTTTTATTTGTTTGCCTTACAATTATTTAGTTCCAAAATCTACAACCATAGTGTCATCTGTGGTTTGATGAAATCCAGAGATTTCTTGCGTGGTAAGGAAGAATAGCTTGAAGGAGAATTAAAGGCTCATAGCATCAAACACTGCCAGGAATCCAGCACCACGGGTTTTAAGAGGGAAATGTTCCTGACAAGAAATGAAAGTACTTAGCCGCTGATGTCTTGGAGGAAAATGGGGCTCCTGAGGGTCAGCTGAGCTGTCTGACCTGCTAGGAAAGCTTTTTTCAGCAGAGTCATGTCCCTTGGCTTCTGGACTGATGTCCTGATGTCTGTGGCTGTGTTCAGGGGAGGGTGATGAATTGGAAAGGAATCAAAGCCCCCCACCCTGCCCATCTGCAAGCTGAGCCAGTGTCCTCAGGATCACAGTCAAGAGTTCTGTCAAGTTAAGAAATGACACAGCAACTATTTATTTCTAGTATTTTAAATTTTGGAGAAGTTTTTTGGTTTGTTTGTTTGTTTGTTTTTCTTGGGCAGGAAGGGTTTGGTGTTATTTGAGTATTTGAGTTTTTTGTTTTCTGTATACAGAAATTTTTTTTTTTTTTTTTTTTTTTGTAGACTGGAAGATATTTCTTCTCCTTCTGGAGAAAACTAGACATAAATGGCTTTAAGGCAATGCTGCCAACATTTATGGATATCCTGCAGCTTCTAGAATATTACCCACCATTTATAATGTCACTTGTGCAATTGTGCCACATGTTTGAGTAGGTTCTCAGTACTGTAAATCTATTTAGAAACTCATTGTGCATTTATGTAAAGCCCAGTTCATATAGGAGGAGCTGTAAACACTTGTCTCAATTCCATCACAACACAGTGGCTTTGTTCCCTGGGATGCTCATTTTCCTTAGCCCTCCACATAATACTGACCAATTGAAAAAATCCTGTCAGTATGTGCTTGCCTTGCCCTTTCCTGGAAACTGTCAGATTTGTACTCCAGTAACAGTCAACAGGGTGTTATTGTTTTCAAGAAAAAGAAAACTCAGATGTCTTTCACACTGCAAGATATGACCCACTGCTTTAATTAGCATTTTTTGCAGACTAGAATCTGAAATTATAGCAAATACTCAAGAGGTACATTTTCTCCATTTCATTGCAAATACAAATCAGTTTTCATGCTATCTGAAAATTAATTAAGCAATTTTGCTTGCATAGTGCTGAAGAAATTTGTAAACTAACGTGTTCACTTTAACTCACTTTCCAATTGGAAGCAAAAAAAAAATTAGCCTTCTGAAATCTATAAACTTAAATGGAACAAAAAAGCATAATTGTATGTAGAACCTGTCAAGATATACTGAAACCACAAAAATATTAATAATTCAGGGAATTCTAAACAACTTGCAAAATCCTCTGGTTTTTTGCATTAACAAAGTTAGGTTTAACACAGCCATGGGAGCAGGGATAATATCAGTAGGACATACCATGTTATTTCTCTGCTCTCCTGAAGACATCAAATATAACCCATTTATTATGTATCCCATAATAACACAAATTTGAGAAGTTTTCATCCTGTTTGCTGGTGGTCTTCTGTTAAAATGCTCAGCTGAAATGGTCCAGTTGCTGCCCTTAAACAGCCACCCAAACCCTTATATAGCTGCAACTTCTCAGTTGTTTCCTCAAATGCTGTGAGAGTCTGGGTAGAGGTGTCACTGCTTTGGCTCAGCAGAGATGGTGGAGAGGTGGTGGTGTGTTTTTGTTTAATTTAAGCTAAAGTAGTAAACCTTGTCAGGGTTTATTATTAAATGCCTTTATTCAGCATTCCAATTCTGCCTGCTGAAAAATACATCTTCAGACAGGAAACTGAAAACCCAAAAAAATAAGAAAAGGGTAATGATTCTGACTTTGTGATGATATAGCCTTTTAGTGAGTCAGGAAACTAAATGCACCACCCTGACCATATTTTTCTTGCAGACAGATGGGGGATATTTCCAATATGCATCAGCCTCTGTCTTCAATATTGTCTTCATTCATGTTCTGCCTTGTAAAATACATTTTTTGTTCTGGGGTGAGATATGGTATTTGACATGCTGCCAAATATTGACAGTCCAAAGAAAGGGATAAATTCTTGTCTACTAGATATTGTGTCCCACTGAGGTAGCATCAGTTGAATACACAAATTGTTTTTATTTTTTCAATGATGGCTTTAGTATTTTGTCGCCCTGGCATTTTCGGAGAAAAGATGGTTTTAGTTCTCAAAAGGAGGTTGCTGTTCTTATTACCTCTAAATATTTGTATAAATTCAATTATTCAGAGCAATAGACACCTGTAACTGTTGATTTTGCCCATCCCTTGTATTTTTGAAGTCTTCTTTTCCTTATGGTGACTGCTATTTTCTAAGCACTAACTATGAAATCTAAAATGCTTTTCACCATTAGAGACAGTTTTACAAACACAGCCTGTACTTTTATTCTTTTTGATTTTGTACAATATTGCCTGGAATTGGGGGAAAAACTATTTCATAATGGCCACAAAGTTTTACGAGTTGAAAAACGTCCAAAATTCAAAATCAAGACATCCACACCCGCTTTTAACATATATGCAAAGATAATTGCAGCACGTCTATAATTCCTAACAGATTACAACTAGGATGGAAATCAGCTGCAGGTTCTTAGCAGTAAAATTATGCAGGAAAGATTTTCCTTTGCTATTTGTTGACAAATGGATTTTGTCTTAACACACCACAAAAGTGTTAGGAATTCAAGAATGAATAAAAACCTAAGATTACAAGTGTTTGAATTTATTTGAATAATCAAGAATTATTTAAAAAAAAACTTGTTTTGGTACTGATTGTAGGACAGTTTGAGTCACTGAGATTTCCTTGTAAAATAGCTAATATTTTGAGATTTTGTAATGCATTTTGCTTTAGAAGATCAGTTAATTTCTTTTTTTTCAGTTAGCAATAATTAAGACTGTTGAGTAAAATTACATATGCTCTCTATCTCACTGGCCTGGGGAATCCAAAATATGTTTTAGAGGTATTTATTTTCAAACTTCTACTTTCTAGTTTCTGCAGTGCCTGAGCCAGGTCTTTGCTGTAAACTAACACAACTCTAGTGAATCTGTGTGAGTCTTTCTGCCAACTGGTGACCCACACTGTGTTTATTTTAATCTATTTTAAGCCAGCTCTTGGAGCAGAACTATAAATATTGCAAAACTGAGCAAGCAGTACCACATTCTGCATAAACATACACACACACACACAAACTTCATGCATTAAATTTTTATGCCTCCAAAAATCAGTCTCTAATCTGGCTTTCTGGATGTTTCCACCACCAAATTAGCACAGTGGCTGTGGCTGGCAGCCACTGTCCCACCAAGTGTCACCCGATGTCACTGCCCGTGCAGCAGAGCACACTGAACACTCCTCCAGTAAGCTGGATGATGAACTGGAAATGCCATTTCAGATAAGCATCCCAAAGTTCCAGATGCAGGCTTAGCCTGGGAGCAGGTGACTATTCCAGTGTAAGCCTGGAGCAGGCATAGGTGACTGTGGGTAAAGGTGGGTGTCAGGCGGCTCGGAGATGTGGTCCCTTAGGAAAAGAACCTCACCCCAGCTGACCACAGCCCTGTTCCACAACATGTGAGGAAAGCAGGCATGGCAGCATCCCCGGAGCATTGTTTAGAATTCTGTTGTCCTGTTGCTCCTTCTTCACAGTCATAGCTGAGCATCTTGACAGGGTGCTGATTTCCACACCTATAAAAATGGTCATACAGAGATGGACAGCCCTGTAAAAACCTGCATTGGTCAGACCTGATACAAGGAGTCAGGGAGTTATTGTGGGTGTTGCTGTAACAAAAGTCAGGCTGATTTTAAGGTTCCATCTAGAGGACATCCTTGCAAAGCCAGTGATCTTGGTAGCCACGAAAGTGGATGTTCTGCCACTGCTCTATACAGAAACATCCAAGAGGACAGAGGCCTGGATATCTTTCTCACTTCTTGGATAATGAGTGGCTGATGAAGCATCATTAAAGCAGCAGAGTCTGAGACTTTCAATTGGCAACAGACTATTTCTAAATGACTGGCATAAGGGGCTCAAAGAAAAGCAAAACTCACCCTCAGAAGCAGAAGGCATTGGGGGTAATTGTTCTGTTCTTCTTAGCCACTGAAACATTTTGCCTGATTTTGGGAAGAACACTTTATCAAAAACCATAGAAAAATTTTCAAAATCCAGGATCAGGGAGAAAAAAAACCATTAAGCAAATATGATTTTAATTGCGAGAAATAGAGAATAAAAGAAGAGAAGGGAGATTTAAAAATGACTCTAAAAGAGGCTGGAATTATAATCTCTTGCTCTGTGCAATATTTGTCTAGAAATTTTTGTGGATTCTGTTGATTTTGACCCATAAAAAAGAGGCATCTTTAACATGCTATTTTCATAATAAATTCCATAAAATCTAGGATTTTTAGATATAAGGCTTGGTCTTTCATAGAGCTTGATGGATTTACACAATTTACAGAGATTGCAAATTAAAATTCTTTTAAATTTTTCACTTTATTTTAAATCTGAATAGCCTATCTTTTCTATTTTTCTCTATCTTCTTCCTCTTTTGTATTTGGAATTTTTTGGGGTGGTTGGGGAAGAGGGGAACTGTGGGATTGTTTTTAGCCAAATCAACCCTGTTTAGAATTTATCAATTTTCCTGGAGGAGTAAGCTTGCTTCATTGACTGTACAAACAAAAATACCAGAATAAGCAGTTTTATAAATTACTAGAAATAATTTAAAATTGAAAGTCCAATCTTTAAAATAAAAATTAAGGGAACCTTAGTTTAAACTGCAGAGAATCAATAACATCTGTAACCCCCCAGCAATTTATAATATCTGTCCCCTACAATGCCTGAAGTTCAGTTCAGTGATTTACTGATAAAACCAGACAAACCAGGGGTTTTTGTTCTGTTCCTAACAAATGTGATTCTGCTAAATCTGACCTGTATATTTAAATTGCTTTTAATTTTGAGGACTTATTTGTGCTGCTATATTCCTCATTTCTAAATATGTTATTTGAATACTTTTACATGAAACAGAAGTTTCACCAGGCTATCTGCTCTTAAAGTAAAATGCAGCTCCCTGACTGTAGTACCAAGTGCCATCTGACATGAGCTCAGGTTCTGAGACACATCCAGTTCTGCTGCACATGTTATTGTACATAATTATAGAAGACTTGCAGCTGGAATTGCTCCTCTTTGAGGAGGTGGAACAGCAGGAAAACCCTGAACGGTGATTCCCAATTGGATTGTAGCAGACCCAGCACAGAGGGAATCAGCTGAGCGTTTATTGCCAAAGTCTTACAGGCCCTACTTGAAACTGTCTGGACTGACCATTTTATAGGACACAGCTTTGGAGAAAGTATCACTAATACAAAAATATTTCAGGTGTTTAGTGTTTTCTAGGCCTTTATTTTTAGCAAACGGTTTAAGGAGATGTAAACAAACCAAGTTATCAGCAACTCATTGTGAAGAATTTCTAAATCATTCACTACAGTCTCCTGACAAGGCTCTCCAAGCACTTTCACCCTGAAGCAAACACACAAAAATGCAGCCTAGATTTTCTGTTTGGAAAACAATTGGAAGACAGTAACGATCAATTGCACAGTCTTAACTTCAGGCATTGCTCCCAGTCCCCCTAATTAACAAGAGGCATCACTCCTGACCTGCTATCACATGAAAATTCACAATACAGTACAAAATCCCCAATAATCTGTTTCTATCAGTGGAATAAACAGAGAAGGGAGAGCAGAGCTGAGCTGGGGGTAGACTTGGGGAGAATTGTTAATTCTGTATTGAGAGTTAAAGATCATTTTATTTACTGCAAGTTGTGTAAGATCTTACACTCCTTCTGTTGACTGGTGTTTTAACCACAAAAAATCCACTAAATGTCCTCTACCATGCTGCAAGGCTCAGGAATACTGTCACATGAGAATCTTTTCCTTTGCAGTTTCCCTTTCTGGCAGTTGTTAAAAGAAATTTGTAGATCACACATCTTTGGCCAAAATAGATTATAATAGTAGGTGATGTATTTCTTTCCTATTACATGTGTTTTCATGCTGAAAGCCATTGTTTATTCCTGAAAACAGGTTGTTTACTCCATAAATAGCTGAGTTCTGAATTATAATCTCACAGCCTACATTTTTTTTCCAGAATCAGAGAAACAATTAAAATTATAAGAATTTACATTGCCATAATTTACAGCAAAATCATAGGTGGTCTACACTTAGAATTTGGTCTACACTGCGAAAGAATTTAAGTAAAGAGAAGGCAGTACTGGTAAATTATCTTATTAGAGCACCTGGATGTCCTGAGTACAACCAGGACCCATTAGAGTCAGCAGCACAGACCCACATGTTGTAGAGGGTGATTTTCAAATAACAGAGCTTACATTATTCATGAACAGGACAAGCAAAGTTAAAAAAACCATATATGGCTCTCCACTAAGGTCGTCCTGAAATCCCTATGCAACAGATTTTGATTTTATATGCAGAGAAACCTAACCAGAATGACATGATGTTTGGCCACAAACAAATCTGATATTGCCTGTTGTCTTCCTTTAAAAGGCAGCAGAAAAGATGAGTAAACTCGATAACAATAAGAAGAAAATAAATGAAACTTCCATGGATTACAATGACAACACGTGTTCTCATTTCTTAGCTGTCCACTCTGCACTATGTTCTTCGCTTTGGAGAAAATTGCATTAAAATGAAAGAACTGCTGGTTCCAGTAACAGTATCTTGATATATTGCTGTAAAAAAATGTTGTACTTTTCTACTTAGCAGCCATCAGAGTATTATAAGTGATCTTCTTGTTGGCCAAGTATAATCTTAACATAATATACTTAGTCTCTTGCAGAGGGAAGAAATATGTGCAAGTCACTGATCTGCCAGCAGTTGCTTTGCACATACCTATATCCTGTTCCCCAGAGCACACATGTCTCTAGAGTTCTTTAGTTGTAAGTAAACATTTTTTCCTTCCTGACCCAAAGTATCGGTTGTCACTGAATTAAGAAAACACAGTCTCACAGTCAAAATATTAAGCTTTTGAGCATCAAGTACAAAAAAATTGCAACATAAAATAGAATATTTATACCTTGAAACACTTCTATTATGTGATTTTTCCCTATTGAGCAAACTTGGACTTTGATGGGAGAATCTCTGCTGGTGGCAAGTACAGCACCAAAAGATTCTGTGCCTATGTGCACATCTCAATTCTACCAAAGCATTTTTTAAAAGAAACACATGTTCTCAAGAGCCAGGTCATCTTTAGAAACAGTGAGCCCTCCCATATTATTACACAGCATGGGGCGCAGGAAAGGTGACAGGAGTTGGTCAGTCTAGCAAAACCTAAGAAAACTTGTCTAGCAGGTGTAGTGGTATGAAAGGAAAACAAGTGAGAGGCTCCAAGTCAGAAATACAATTTAATATGAAGGAAAGAAAGAAAAGGTAAAATAAAATAAATGCAAAGAAATACAAAAGACCACTGACAGAGTCAGAATACCACCTGATCAAGGTGATGGAAGCAGTCCAGATGAGGTGGTCTTCCTGAAGCAGTGATCCCGTAGAAAGGTCTGGTAGCTCGAGTCCTTTGGGAATCCAGTGGAAAGGGCCCCCCCATACTGTCTCAAACCCCAGCTTATATCCAGGTGGGAATGCTTTGTTCCTCCCCCTGGGCGGAGCATCTCACAATGGGATGATGAGTCATGCAGGGAGTCCTTGATGGCCCATTAAACAGAGATAACTCCAGAGGGTGTTATCTATGAGTCATGGGCAAGGCATCTGATGGACCATTAGCAGAAGATAGCCCTGAGGGAAGGGTTCCGGGAAGAGCACTGCTCCAACAATTGAATTCAGCAGTTCGTTAGGATGGTGATAGAATACTTTGTGCACATCCTACACTAAAACCCAGGACAGCAGGCAAGGAAAATTGTACCTGTAAAGTGAACGATCAGGTAGTACACATGATTCATATTACCTGGAATGCTCTTGGATTTCCAGGTAAAAGATTTAAATAACTATAAAATCAAGGAGATAAATGAACTGTAAGATTAGGGACTGAAGCCCTAAATTGTATTCCAAATTTAAAAGTACAGTGACCATATAGTTACAGTGAGATCAGTGAGCAGAATAATCAGGGTAAACTGATTTACTCGGCAGCGATTAATCAATTCTGATTACTGTGGATCAGAGAATAATGGAATCTTTTTAGGTTGGAAAAGACCTCTAACACCCAAAATGTTAACCCAGCACTGCCAAGCCCACCACTAAACCATGTTCTTAAGAGCCACATGAACAAGTCTTTTAAATACCTCCAGGGATGGTGACTCAACCACTTCCCTGGGCAGCCTGTTCCAGTGCATGACAACCCTTTTGGCAAAAATATTTTTGCCTATATACAATTGAAACATCCCTGGCACAACTTGAGACTTTTTCCTCAAGGCTTGTTACTTGTGAACAGGAAATATCTCAGACACTTTTTGTCCCAAGATCTTGTTTTCAGCTTTGGCACTTATCCTGTGATCAGACACAGCCACCCTGAGTAAAAAGATCCTCTGCAGCTCCCTGCAAAGGGCACACACTCACTGTGGCATCTCAAAGGTGAAGAACACATCATCTATAGAAATGACTAGAAAACGTAGCCTTTTCTCTATTGGGTATTTGTAAATTGTTATTTTCTGAAGTTCATAACTCATTCAAATACAGAATTCTTGTGGAAAAATACAGAGATTTCCTCTGGTTTTTTGTATCCATCTACTCAGGCAAATCACTGAGCACTTCTGTCACTCATTCCCTGAAGTGACTGTTGTATTTTTACCGAAACGGATATGAATTTTTTCAGACAAAACCTGAAGATATCTAGCACTGAAGTATTCTGAAAAAAAGCATTAAAGTGTAATAATTATAAACACCTAAGACAGGGCCTAATAAGGGTCATTTTGGGCCTTCTTATCCGACACCTTTAATATATAACTCTAGGTAGAACTAAAAAACTCTTAAGTGATTTTAAGAAGAAAAAGAGTTAGGAAAGGAAAAAAAAGCAATTTTGAAGAACATTTTGAAATTTGAATTAAAACATGTTTTAATGACAGTTCCCATCCTTTATCAACTGATTCCCCTAGTCTTAAAGTAGTTGTTTTAATTTACTGCCAAATTAAAAAAAAAATACTAAAAAAACAAAACCAAAGCAACAACAAAAAAAACCAACCTCAAGGCTATTATTCTCCCTCAATATAACAAACGATTCAAAATTCCATGAGTGAATGAAAATATTTAAATTCTGGACACAAAAGAACTCAGAAAGCTGCATTTTAATTTGTCCCTTCCTTGTTGAGGGAGAGCGTTTCAAGGTCATTTGCAATTAGAAAAGCTTTGAACTCTTTTGTTGAGGAAGAGAAAAAAACAAAGAAAATAATTACCTCAGCAGCACTTTGAAAAGACTGTGTAATGCATCTGGGTTGAAGGTCTTATCTTGAACCATCACTCCAGATCCACATCTTTGGATCTAGCTACCATTTAAGAGACAAAGAATTAATCGACTTGCCATCATAGGATGAGAAAAGACTGGTTCTGCTCTTCAAGTGCTTTTAATCTGATCCTAAGGAAGGTATTTAGGGGGAGAATCTAAATGTCATTTAGATGTCTCAACACCTTTGAGGGCAAAAGGACCAGATATTGAAAGGTGCATGGATTACTAGTGAAGCAGATAGTTGCTTCCAGGAGATAAGGATGAAACACAGTCCTGAAAAGCAGAAACCTCACAAGGTTCCTTTCAGCATTGTTTGATATCAACACATAATTATAAAATTTCATACTAAAAGCAGAAGGGAATAAAACACCCAAATTGCACAAGGGTTTGGGAAACAAATATGTTGCTACTCTTTTTTTAAATGTGTCACCTACAGTGTAAAAATAATTAATACATACAAGGGGAGCAGACGGTTGAATCCAATTAATATTGCATTTAAAGTTAGGAATATACTTAATTATCAATTATTCTATTTGCCCAGGTCACAGCAATGATTTGAGTCCCTGATGACAACCTGTCTCCAGCCCTGCTGTGTTTCATGAAGCAGCAGACAAAGCTCTGCTTTCAGAAACATGCAGACATGAAGAGCCACATCCTTGGAGCT
Organism: Sinosuthora webbiana; assembly: GCA_013397395.1. Classification (NCBI taxonomy): domain Eukaryota; kingdom Metazoa; phylum Chordata; class Aves; order Passeriformes; family Sylviidae; genus Sinosuthora; species Sinosuthora webbiana. The sequence goes on from VXBN01031006.1 coordinate 3,109,795, forward strand.
CCAACAGGAGCCTGGTGACAACTCTCCCTGTGCCAGCCTGGGCTGGGCCAATCCTGCCCACCCATCTCAGGAAAGCCAAAATTCAAGGGTGCCCGCAAAGGAGTGGGTTAAGAGGAGCCCTCTGCATTAAGAATAAAGGTGCATATCACAGTCTGAAAACAGTGGAGAGGTACAATATACTCCCTCAAGCTTTGATTTTTCCTGTCCTTACAGAGGTGCTTTTTATAGGGTTGGTGTATTTTTTGGAGTGAAATAGGGTAAGCCTTATCTGCATAGTGCTCTTTGTCACTACATAGTCTCTGCAGAAATTTAGAGAAACCCAAAGAAACCCTAAGGCTGTCTGTTCTCAGCCACAACAAGCCCCTAAATGCTGTACAGAATTCCATTACATGCACAAATATCAAATGTATTTTTATCAAATGTTCCAGTTTTTGTTACTGTCACCATGTGTGGTGGGTTAAATGCAGCTGCACACAAGGTGCCCACCAAAGCCACCTGTACCCTCCTCAGCTGGACAAGGGGGGTAGAGAAGACAAGAGAGAATGTAGTGAAAGGCTCATGGATGGAGATAAGGACAGGAAGAGATCATTTACTAGTTACCATCATGGGTAAAACAGACTTGGGGAAAATTAAGTTATTACCAATCAAATCAAAGTAGGGAAACAAGAAACAAACCCAAAACTTGAAAGGCCTTCCACCCACTCCTTCCCTCCGCTCTGTCTTAACTTTACTCCTGAATTCTGTCCCTCCTGCCCATCAGCAGCACCGGGGATGTGGAATGGGATCACTCCCATGACAGAGAGTTCTCTATTAACTTCTCCATCATGAGTCCTTCCCATAGGCTGCAGTTCTTCAATAACTGTCCAGCATGGATCCCTTTCATAAACAGGGAGAGTGCAGTCCTCCAGGAACAGCCTGCTCCAGTGTGGCTACCTTCCACAGAGTTCTACCAGCAAACCTGCTCCCTCATGGGATCCACGAGGCCACAGCTCCTGCTGGGAGGCTGCTCCAGTGCAGGCTTCCCATGGGGTCACAGCCTCCTTTGGGCATCCCTCATCTTTGATGTGGGATCCTCCACTGGCTGCAAGTGGATCTCTCTACACATATTTGAGAAAAATCACACAAATGTGTCGTTTTGTGACAATAGACCTAACTTAAACCTTCTTAAAATAATTTTTGGCAAAACATGAAATTTCACCATTTCTAGTTTCTGTTTTCTGGTTTTCAACTGAAAAATAAATTTTATTGACATATTTTAACACAGACATTAACAGTGTGTTCTGCAGAAAGACAGATTTTGTGATATATTAGGCTCAGAGCTAAGAAAGTGGTTAAAATCAAGGCCATAGAAGAGGCATCAGGATGATATTCCCTTGCTTACAGTGTGCACTTGAAGCCTTTTCAAGACTGCTTTGCTCTTTCTCTCTGGTATATGCATTCAGAAAAAGCATCCACCTACAACAAGGAGTTTAAAAGATTTTCAGTCTCTCATGTGGGGTCTGGTGACTCCTGCTAGACTAACATGAGAAAAACTCCAACATTTAAACAATCAGTTGCACAGTGATACTTATGTCATTGATTTATATAAATCACTTGTCTTTGAGAGAGGTAATACAAATAAATACTTTACAAAGTTGATGCTTTGAATCAACTCACAAGCATTTAGGTGTGCACCATTTAAATCCCTACTTGCAAGTTCTATATCTTTCCCAGGCTTCGAAAAGATGATTTATTGAATCAAATAGCTGTGGAAAAACAAGTGTCCTCTAAATAATGCAAAATATCAAACACATGGTGAATAATTCTCTTCATAAGAAGCAAGATTGATTTTACCTTTGATTATCTGTGCCAAACAGAAATACTTTTTCCAATTTAGGTTAAAAAAGTTGATGTTACAGAGTCAACAACTTGACAAAATAGCATGTTAATCAGGAAGCATAAACTCATTGGAATTCCACATATTATGCTTAAGGAGCTATTTCTGGAATTCCAGACAAGCAGTGAGATACAGAGACATGTTCTGGAGCACTGATCAGCCAGGCCTTTTAAACCATAACATGTGGATTGCACCAATAGCATATTGNTGGGCCAATCCTGCCCACCCATCTCAGGAAAGCCAGAATTCAAGGGTGCCCGCAAAGGAGTGGGTTAAGAGGAGCCCTCTGCATTAAGAATAAAGGTGCATATCACAGTCTGAAAACAGTGGAGAGGTACAATATACTCCCTCAAGCTTTGATTTTTCCTGTCCTTACAGAGGTGCTTTTTATAGGGTTGGTGTATTTTTTGGAGTGAAATAGGGTAAGCCTTATCTGCATAGTGCTCTTTGTCACTACATAGTCTCTGCAGAAATTTAGAGAAACCCAAAGAAACCCTAAGGCTGTCTGTTCTCAGCCACAACAAGCCCCTAAATGCTGTACAGAATTCCATTACATGCACAAATATCAAATGTATTTTTATCAAATGTTCCAGTTTTTGTTACTGTCACCATGTGTGGTGGGTTAAATGCAGCTGCACACAAGGTGCCCACCAAAGCCACCTGTACCCTCCTCAGCTGGACAAGGAGGGTAGAGAAGACAAGAGAGAATGTAGTGAAAGGCTCATGGATGGAGATAAGGACAGGAAGAGATCATTTACTAGTTACCATCATGGGTAAAACAGACTTGGGGAAAATTAAGTTATTACCAATCAAATCAAAGTAGGGAAACAAGAAACAAACCCAAAACTTGAAAGGCCTTCCACCCACTCCTTCCCTCCTCTCTGTCTTAACTTTACTCCTGAATTCTGTCCCTCCTGCCCATCAGCAGCACCGGGGATGTGGAATGGGATCACTCCCATGACAGAGAGTTCTCTATTAACTTCTCCATCATGAGTCCTTCCCATAGGCTGCAGTTCTTCAATAACTGTCCAGCATGGATCCCTTTCATAAACAGGGAGAGTGCAGTCCTCCAGGAACAGCCTGCTCCAGTGTGGCTACCTTCCACAGAGTTCTACCAGCAAACCTGCTCCCTCATGGGATCCACGAGGCCACAGCTCCTGCTGGGAGGCTGCTCCAGTGCAGGCTTCCCATGGGGTCACAGCCTCCTTTGGGCATCCCTCATCTTTGATGTGGGATCCTCCACTGGCTGCAAGTGGATCTCTCTACACATATTTGAGAAAAATCACACAAATGTGTCGTTTTGTGACAATAGACCTAACTTAAACCTTCTTAAAATAATTTTTGGCAAAACACGAAATTTCACCATTTCTAGTTTTTGTTTTCTGGTTTTCAACTGAAAAATAAATTTTATTGACATATTTTAACACAGACATTAACAGTGTGTTCTGCAGAAAGACAGATTTTGTGATATATTAGGCTCAGAGCTAAGAAAGTGGTTTAAATCAAGGCCATAGAAGAGGCATCAGGATGATATTCCCTTGCTTACAGTGTGCACTTGAAGCCTTTTCAAGACTGCTTTGCTCTTTCTCTCTGGTATATGCATTCAGAAAAAGCATCCACCTACAACAAGGAGTTTAAAAGATTTTCAGTCTCTCATGTGGGGTCTGGTGACTCCTGCTAGACTAACATGAGAAAAACTCCAACATTTAAACAATCAGTTGCACAGTGATACTTATGTCATTGATTTATATAAATCACTTGTCTTTGAGAGAGGTAATACAAATAAATACTTTACAAAGTTGATGCTTTGAATCAACTCACAAGCATTTAGGTGTGCACCATTTAAATCCCTACTTGCAAGTTCTATATCTTTCCCAGGCTTCGAAAAGATGATTTATTGAATCAAATAGCTGTGGAAAAACAAGTGTCCTCTAAATAATGCAAAATATCAAACACATGGTGAATAATTCTCTTCATAAGAAGCAAGATTGATTTTACCTTTGATTATCTGTGCCAAACAGAAATACTTTTTCCAATTTAGGTTAAAAAAGTTGATGTTACAGAGTCAACAACTTGACAAAATAGCATGTTAATCAGGAAGCATAAACTCATTGGAATTCCACATATTATGCTTAAGGAGCTATTTCTGGAATTCCAGACAAGCAGTGAGATACAGAGACATGTTCTGGAGCACTGATCAGCCAGGCCTTTTAAACCATAACATGTGGATTGCACCAATAGCATATTGTTAATCAAAGTACTAAAATATTCAGTCTGCCACCTCTTACTTTGTTCGGGAACAGTTAGGAGCCTAAACAGTCCAAATGATTTTCAGAAAAATATGACATTCCATAAAGTATTTTCTTTAAAGTCAGCTGAATGTATCTATTGTAACAATACTGCCACAATCAGCTCTTAACTATAGTGATGTGCTCCCTCTCCTGGAACCCAGTGCTGCAGGGACCTTGCTGCACTACCTACTGGGACCACTGCCACTTTTAGTCCTGCTGGGACTACTGTGACCAGGTAGGCAAAGTTAGTAAAACTGCTTTGACCCTGCTGTGACTGGATCTGGATTAGTCTGGGTTCTTATCTTGGCCAAAAGAAGTACAGGAGCTTAGAGCAGCTTTCTTTCCTGAAAGGGCTCAGGAGCAGGAAGCAAGTAGGCAAATAAGAGGCTGGAAGGAAGGGATGGCATCTGTTCATGGGGGTTTTGTGCTTGGTTTAGTGATGAATTCCCAACAGGAACTCTTGGTGCTCTATTCCTCTTAAAATCAGACCACAGAGAGGTTAAAGTACTTGTAAATGTTTATAATTGGAATTGTCCCATAGTTGTGGTTCTTATGATCCAGACTGGGGGCAGGTTACAGTTTTCTAGACAGCAAAACTGTAAAAATGATGAACTGTTGCAAAAGTGACCTGCCAAAAAGATTCACTTCATTTGAGATTCAGTTGTTGGCTCCCATCAAAGTGATGGACATTTTCAAAGGACTATGATAACTTCAGGGTGTTATGTCTTCTCATTCCCACATATCAAACTCAAAATAAGATACTGGAGTAATGTTTGAATAACATGTTGTCAAGTCTATAGAATTATGATCCCATAATGATGAGTGAGACACGAATATATATACAGACAGATAATGTTGGCTGTAATGAAGAAAGGCATCAAATATAAATATTAAGAAAGAACAGTTTCATAAAATGAAACAATTACTTGATAATTTTATTAACAGACTAGGAATACAATCTGCTCTTGGCTTTATACTGATCACAGTGAAGTAAATTAAAGAAGTAATAGAGAGAATAAAATAATGATAAAACTTGTTTTTCAGGTAAAATAATAACTTGGAACACTGTCAAGAATATGGTTGTCACTACTTTTCTAATTTTTCTACCTTGCAAAAGGATATGTATTCTCTCACTGTATAACAAGAAATAAGAAGATATCATAAAAAGAAAAATTATGATCATTAATTTCACTTTGGAAACTTTTTTTTTNACAAGGACAATTCATAATTTGGCCTCTGGAAGAGAAATATTCAAAATGAATAAATAGAAACATCTTGTGATACCTGCAAGAGTATTAACCTTGCTAAGAGTGCCTCAGAGAATGATGAAGAGGAGATCACAACTCCATTTGTGACAGTGAGGTAGTTTTTGAAGAGCTATCTACACCTTATCACTCATATTTCAGATTTCAGCACATCTGGCATTCCTGTATCAGCTCCTCCAAATATTGAGCTAAACTCTGCTCACTGCTACCTAAGCAGTCCTTTTAAAATCAGTGGGGTTTTATGGTTGTAACTAAAATAATTTGATTAGTACACCAAAGATTAAAACAACCCTTTTTGAATTGTATTAATCAGGACCCCACCTGATATAAATTTTAACTTTAAAAAAAAAATCACACAACATAGCGTGTGATGGAAAGACTCACAATTTTGAGGAAATTGTCTGTAAGAAATTGAGAACAGCATTATGTCAGTATGATCATGGACAATCTCTGTGTTCCAATGAACAGTCATGAGAAATAGTGTTATCATCCATGCCCACTACAAATGCTGCAGTGAACATGTGAAGGCCCATCCCTTCCCCACACACACCATGCTTCAGACTTAACACATCTGGAGGGCGTGTTTTTGCAATGAAAACCAATCCTAGCACCACTGTAGTTTCTTTTTCATGTTGCTAAAGTTTGCAATGCTAATTTCTCTGTTGAATCTATTTGTTCACGGAATGGAAATAAAGAGTTCCATTTCTAAACAGCCACATGATACAAAAACAAGTATTAAAAAAAATAACAAAGCAAGGTAAGTTTACATTATCTTTAATATTAATATCAAGGCTTTAAAAGTAAGCTTTCTCTGTATTTACACAGGATGGGGAATAGAGGGCAAGCATATGGTCTTAGGAAAGATGCTTCTTAAATATTATGATTTTATTCCTAATCTATGTAAATGACATGGTTTTATATGCTCCTTAAATTAATTCTGCTCGCAGTTATGGTTTTTCTCTCTCAGAATGTGGTAAGATGGGAAAAAGTAGAGAGAAGGAAGGCAAGGGTAGTTAGGGGCACATATCTCATGAAGCAAACTGGGATTCTTCAGTCTGAAGAAGCTTTATAAGAGAAGTGTCATGGCTGGAGCAAATAAGGAAGAATAGTATTGCCTCTCACAGTTCAATATAAAGGATATGTCAAGTGGAACTAGAATGTCGTAGGCTGAGACTAAACTAAAGAGAGTTCAGCTGAGATATGAAGTTGCTTGTGGATGATGAGTGCTAAAAAGTGATGGAAAAATCTGCAATACTGTTCAGTGTGGGTTATTAAAAAGAAAGGCTGGACCGTGAAGTTCCTGAGTCACAGTTGTTGTGTACTAGACCATCTGGAAAAAAAATGGTTTGTCATCCACTTCAAAACTTTCAAATATCTAGCCAAATACTGGACTAAAATATCTTTGGCTGAATGTTGTTCAGTAATGTCTGATGAGATATGTAAGAGTTTTTTATAAATATGTTGGTTAAATGGCTCAATATACTTGATGTGAACGATACACATACAATGAAATGAGAAATTTGAGTCAAAAACACTTACTGAATTATTAATATTTATAATGTTATTTGATGTCATAATATCCTGATATTTAGCTTGGGATTTCAAGCTAACCCATACATTTACTATTTAATGTAATTGTTCCATAATTCATTAATGAGAAGTGCTTTCTTTTTCCTAATGTGTTTAATTTTCATTTGCTCTTATGACATCCCAACCCTCTTTTACAGTAAAAGTAAAAAACCATTTAGCTAGTTGCCTCAAATTAATAGCTGTTTCTGTTTCCCTTGTGAAAAGCTTTGGTATGACTTTTTTTTTTTTTTTTTTTTTAATCTTCTTAATATTTTTCATTGCAAAGCAGGTTCTAATCTGTTCATTAATAACAAAACCCAAATAAGCTAACTCATTGCTAGTCGGGGATGGATTTTGTGGAAGTTTGAGATGTCAAAACAAGTTAAATGAAACAAATATAGATTTATACTGTATCCCTTTTATGTACTGACATTAGCAATCAAGTTGTTAGCCTGTTCTCAGGAAGTCAGACATGATTGTTTCTTCTATGCAATGTTTAAAAAGGAATTGATGCAGAATACACATATTCTCTGCAGGGTGAACTGGCACTCCACAGCACTGTGACTTCTAGTACTGAGCTGTGTCTGGGGTCCTCCTCTCTGCGCTGAAGTGTCAGTGTAGACACCCAGAACAACTTCTCTGTGTCCTTCATAATAAGTTGATACTATCCTGGTCTAGTGCAAGGTCTTGTCCATGGCAGGCAGGTTGGAACAAGATGATCTTTAAGGTCCCTTCCAACCCAAACCATTCTCTGATTCTATGTTAGAGTCAGAACCAAAACAGCCCTGGCTTCCAGATACCATTAGAGCACCAGTCTGAAGAGATTAAACTGTGCATGCTAACACATTTCAGCTCAGCTGCTTCAATTTGAATGCTCTGATTTTTCATTAAAAAAAACCCTCAAAAAATAAACTAATCCTGGAGTTTCTCCATGTATTCGTTTAGACTTGCAAATCGTGAAGAAAATGTAAAAGTGAATTTTCCATTTAGCCACAACTGACAGCTGCAAGAAGGAAAAACTGTGTAGGAAGAAGAAAAAAATAAAAAAACTAACTAACTAAAAGCTTAAAACTGGAAGTGAAGCAATTATATCTTCCAATAACCCTCTCAACCACTGTCATACCTGCTTTCCATCTATCCTTAATAACAAGTCTAATATAAAAGATTAAATGCTAGAGACTTTCAGAAACCAAACTCTCATTGTCAGCTGTTTTGTGCAGATGTCAAAAATTAGGACTTTCAGGTGGGTTGCCTGAACCACAAACAACCTGCAAAATCTTGCATCAATTTTTAATTTCATATAAAACACATTGAAAAGAAGACCTGCTTGTTTGGAACAAAAATATAGAAATTTTAATTAAAATTTAAAATTTAATTATTAAAACAAATTTTTAAAATCTGGAGTATGACTACTATGGACAAACGGAGGATAGAGGTACTAAAAAAAGAAAGAGCGTCATCAGGAAAGTGCATGTCTTCAAGATAGATAAGAACTTTCTGTTTCAAAGGTTTGTACTCCTATCCCATTCCAAGTAAAGCCATTATGCTGTGGTCCATGATGTGCATTTTCAAAATTAGCAAACAGGTGTTAAATCTGGTATTTGACAGCTACAGCGATGACAAGCATTGTCTTCACAGCTGTGGTATCTGGCAGCCATTGTTGCCATAAGAAGTGCTGGCAATTGAAAGAACAATTTGCATTATTTTGCAATTGCATAGAAATTACTATTGTGCAGTCACTGCAGCCATCAGTCAACCCTTTGGGCAGAGTATTCAATATCTTTTGTATCACTGGAGACAGTAGTCCATTTGTCTTGTAAACTGGCACTCTGCATCAAATGGTTACTTAGTGGACTAGGTAAATGTGTGAACATAATCTCTGCAGCTTCATGAGTTATGAGCTCTGCAGGCTGTAATAGTTAATGATGGAATGAGACTGGAACATCCACTGTGACCTTTCTGTCCAACCTTGGAAGAGCACAGTCTCCTGACTACTGCTTTTGGTATGAGGTTCAAAGCTGAATTTTCACATGGAACTGAGAATTTCCATACCTCCACCCCAAGACTTGAGAGACCCACAGTTGTGAAGTAAAGGAAAGGATTTGTACTGCCAATGCCAAGGCAAGCTGCTCCTATTTAGAGAGTTATAGTTAATTGTGGGACAAATTAGGAACTGAAGGAGATCAGGAACTCCCTTGTACTTTCTGCTTTCTCATTCATTTTTTCATTAGTGGCTTTCTGCACATTTCAAAAGGGCCCCAGTATCACCTCCCTTCTTTCAAAGAGCTCTCACAATATTTTCACTCATATTTTCTGACCTAGACTTCAGTTCTAGGCACAAATCAAAATATTTTACTTCCAAAACTAAATTATATTTTACTAATTAAACCAGAAGTACTGAAGATACTTCTGTTCCATTGTTCCTAGAAAGAGAAATATTGTTTTTTGAATATGACTTTGTAAAATCCACAAGGCCACAGAAGATTTTTTTCAGCCTTTGTTTTTACTAAAATGGAAGACTAAAGAGCACATTTCTAATTATTTGTTCATCAGAAAGTGTTCCAATAGAGCTATAATTAAAAACTGTTTTAAAAAGAAAATTTGTAAATCAAACTGTTTGCTTAACTTCACGTTTAAATATATCCTAATAAGCAATATATTTCCACAGTGAATCTTCTATAAATCACTTTCTGGAATTATTTATATTTTTGGAATACACAGCCTCAATACATAAATATTATGTTTAGATTGATTTATTTCAGTATATATACACAGTCTGTTCTTCAAGCTTCTGGGCTTTTAATTAATCTGGATTTGGGGCATAAATTCTTTATGCTTTGATTAATACCAAGCAGGTTTTATTTAATTAAAGAGACAGACTGGTGAGAGACATTTTAATCAAAAATTTCATATGCATACAGTACATCTGTATTTTTTAATACAAGCTCAGGCACATTAAAACAAGATTTATTCTTTCTCAGCTGTTTTCCTTTTTGAATTATGGCATATTTCTGGTTCATGTGAGGAGTTACCTTCATGCACTCATTTGATCCCCTGCCACCTCTCTCCTCAGAACAGCAGTGAGGAAATATGATGAGGTGACAGGAACAAATGGAAAAAAAGGACAAAAGTAAACTAATCGCATGCTGAAAAGAAAGTTGTTATCCCTGAATTTACTAAAAGCAAAAAAAAATTTTATAAAAGCCACTCTTTCAGGAGCAAAATAATTCCATAAAAATACATGAAATTTCTTATGAATGGAAAACTAAAAGATTTCACAATATCATATAGTCACATCATCATTGTCTTTTGAGCGACAGCTAAGAGGTTAATTTTTAAATTGTATGCATTAGTTTTTCCATAGAAAACAACTATCCCAGAGTAATAAACATTTGGCTCAAGTTTTGTGTCTGCCTACCTTGTGTGTATACATGGTCATTAGCATAATATCATCTTAACTTTTGTTTTTTCAGCACACTTATTTACTACTCAATTCTATCTATGTTTAGCTTTTAACATCTGTAGTATGAAATAACAGAATTTTTAAAGAGAGAAAGTATGGTCTTCACAGTTGATAGCACAGTTACACTCTTTTCATTTTTCACAGAGCTGGACTCCCAATTAAAAATTAACAAGACTGTAGTTAGAGAAGACCACAGTATTTTTGGAAGGATCAGTTCAAATACATAGTAAGTAACATCTGTCTTCTGGAAGAATTTAAAAAAATCTGGATACAGCATTTGAAGACATGGTTTAATGACAAACATGATTGTGGTGGTACTTGGTTGATGTTGGACGATGATCTTAGAGGTCTTTTCCACCATAACGATGCTATGATTCTATGGATCTGTGATTCTGTGATTCTATCTTCAATGCCATTACCTAGAACTAAACTTACAAGAGAGAGAGCAGACAGTGGCTGCAGAAATATTTATGTCTTCATTACACATGCAAGCATTTAATCAGAGGCGACAAGGAAGTGATCCAGAATGAAGCCCCATTCAGAGGTTCCAGGAAACCTTGAGGAGAGGTGAGGGCAATGTGCAACGCAGGACAGCACTGAGACACAATCATGGGGAACACTTGCCTCTCTCTGCTCTTAATTTTAACATGCTTGCTTTCTGAATGTATGCTGCTATGTTCAAACCTCACGTTTTAATAAATCCTAGGTTTAGCAGTTTGTCATCTTTCAAAGTGTATATTTTAAAGATGGAAGAAGCAAGTTTTTTCAAAAAACTGGCTATTATATCTTCCACTGAAAGATGCTGGTTTAATTATTAGAAGTGTTGAATAGACAGTTTTCCCCAGAGAAAAAGGTTATTTTTTTTCAAACTCAGCCAAGAATAAATGCTGAGCGTTATGACAGTTTGTTTGTACACCAATTTCTTCCTTAGTTAATGCCCAATTTAATTTTTGAACTTTTCAGAAACTTTGTTACCCCTAATCTCACCTTTTTGGGAGTAGAAAATATGATAGATGAGGATCCATTAAATCTAGACATGATATCTATACCTAAATTAATTCATTCTATATCCCTTTATAAACAAGAAAACAAAAGAAAGAAAATTGTGCAAGCACTGTCTTGGTACTCATCTGTAAAGACTATTAAAAATAGCTAAGACAGTTTTCTGAGTTTAATGCAAAAGTTCATGGATCCCATCCAACTATTACAAGAGGAAGAACAGAAACCCATGGTCAAAAAACAATTCTTGTTGTTGCCTTGCCAGGAGACATTTATAAATGACTTGGTCATAGGAGCAGGTGACTGCAGGTATATAACTGACAGCAGGTAACAGGACACATTATGGGCAGCAGCTGCATTTTTACAATGTTGAACAGAACCATATTTCTTTAAATAAACACCAGGACTTCAAAAATCAATACATGCCAAGATATCTAGATTCTGAAATTTGGTGCCTATTTGAACCAGCAGTTACTTGTCTCCAAAAAAACCATTCTGGAAATGGAGGGAAAAATCTCTGTCAGTGTCAGTATATGAACTTTAAAAGACTTTTTTTAAAAAAATAACAGAAGGCACAAGTCTTTTTCCTTGTTTTTATTTGTTTGTTCTGAAAAGGAGATACCTCCACACTACATGATTAAAAGAAATAAAATATGACCAGAGGTATCCAGCTTGCTTCCTGGGCATTCTTGGAGGTTGCCAGTGCACTTCTAAGAGCTCCACAGAAGCTGACTGAGAAAAGCACTTCACAATGTATGATATTGCAAACAGAAAGAAAAGGAAGGTCACAAATAGAAAAAAAATGAAATTGAAAACCTCTGACCTGGATTCCCAAGGTAACAAATAACACCACCTACAAACTAAAATTTCTCTCTTTAATAACAATCAAACATCATTAGTTAAATTAAAAAATAAATGCAGGATTAACATATCACACAATTTGACATTATTCAAATGCAGTTCATATGGGGTCTGAAGATAAAATAGATTAGAGCAGTGGTTAAAAAAAGGAGAATTAGCAATTAATTTCATTTTTCATCGAATTTGAGAGCAGATGTAGGAAGCTTTGTCTGCTTTAACAAATCACAGTCACCACACTTTTCAGTTTAATGTCCCTAAAATACATTTGTGCCAAGATATTTCTGTGTTCAAATTGTGCAGTGACTTGTTTTAGAGAAAACAGCCATAGAGCTGCTCTGAATCCCTATCTCTGACATGCTCTAAAACACTGATTTATTGTTTCCTCAGCTGCCTCAAGGGTTTCTTTTCACATTTTGCATCAGCTTATACATGAACAGCACTCCTAAATATTATGATGCTATAGAACAATCACCAGTGAGAGGAGCCACCAGAGCCTCCCAGCATTACAAACAGAGGATGGTTGTCACTGCTGCTCTGTGCTGGCTGTCACTGCTGCTGTGTCTGCTCATTGCTCTCCCTGTGTAAGTCTTGGTTTACCTCTACAGCCACCTCCTGCAACCTCTGTACCAATAATTTGTTTGTAGGAAAGGGCTTCATGAACATGGTTACCTATAAGGCAAAGTTCAACACCAGAAAAGATAGGAATGATATTTATGTTTTATATATCATCTAATACATAAGTTTCCTCTCATTGTCATTCAGAAGAGCTTTGGGCTAGACCTACATCCTCTGCTTTCAGTGGAGGCTAAAAGTAAAATGGCTGAACATCTCTCAGCAAGAAAATGATCTTTGAAAATGTGAATGATGCATAAAGATTGTTATGTGTTTATTGCATCTCCAGTTTGGGCTTAAGCTAGAATTAGGAATATTTTATTATCTTCTTAGGGATGTTTCTTATCACATCTTGTCAGAAATCATATGATGTGCTCTATGGCTTTTCAGAAAAAATATGATTCTTGATTTTGAAAAAAATTCCAAAGCAAGATGGTTGACAAAGGAATCCGAACGTATACTTTTCAACATAATTTCACTCAAGCTTTTGTAAGTCATATATTTTGCACAAGTATCTTTAGAAAAACTGCATAAATAATTGAAGGAGAAACTATCCTTTACAGTGAGGGTGGTGAGGCACTGGTACAGGTTGTCCAGAGAAGTTGTGGCTGCCCCATCCCTGGAGATGTTCAAGGCCAGGTTGGATGGGCTTTGAGCAACCTGGGATAGTGGGACGTGTCCCTGTCCATGGTAGGGGGATTGCAGCAATCCCCTCTAAGGTCCCTTCTAACCCAAACTTTTCAATGCTTGTGTGATTCTATTCTGATGGTTCATGATAAGCTGAAAAGCACAACTAAAGAGTAGGTGAATAATTTGTGTATCTCAAATGTGCAGAGAATCTGCCAAAAGGAAAATATTTTACAAGTGTCTTGCAGCTGTGTTTCTCAATTTTCCTCATAATTTTCCATGTTGGAAAAGATCCTCTGTAAATGATTAAAAACTGATTTAATAAAAATTTCTGTGGAGATTGATTTGTTTTATAAGTACAACTCATATCATATACTGTGATTTATTTGAGGAGGATTAGTTGCCAAATATATAATAAACAACAAACAGTTGTGTTCTGGTACTTTGTTGAACACTAGAAACTGAATTTATTTGGCTTTTAAAATAATATGCTAAACATTCTGCAAAGTGCAAACATTACAAAGCTCATGAGGAGCTTTCCAGAAAGTTGTCCCTATTTCCACTGAACTTAATGGAATTCTCTGTGAAATTAGACCCAAATTTGGTATAAGCGTCGTGTACTCAAAAGATTTAAAGAATTTTTTATTATGATCACTTTAAACCACCCTCCTCTTCACTGAAACAGTCATCTTCATTGCTCTCTTCATCACTAGAAAAGCAAATGATGCTATTGAGGCACTTAATGTTCAGGTCAGGTTGAGCAATGAAGATACTCTTCTTTTACTTTCAGATTCATGCCAACACCATGATCCACAGTTTTCCCAGAGTAAAGTGTACAGTTCTCAGGCATTGCACTTCCTTCACAACTTATGTCTCTGTGATTTCAAAGACTTTGAAGATCATGATAGACCAGTACAAGGAGTAAGAAAATAGAAAGATTTTGTCTTTAGGTATATATTGTTTTTCCACCCTTTTTAGCAGATTAACACTGGAATTTATTGATCGTATTCACAAAGAGGATTGCTATATTCCAAACAGCAGTCAGACTTCCTGTCTAGAATGAAATTTTTAATTTCATTAATTGCTTTATTACCACAAATCGTTGGAAGAAACATGTGTTCTTGGATGTTAATTAATAGCTCATTATTATAATACAAATTAACTTGGCAGCACTATGTGCCATATATTTGTGGAATAATGAATTACATTAAAGAGAAGCCAAGATGGCAAACAGTGAAGTGCATGCATCTATTATCTGCTTCTTATAAATGCATAAACCTTTCCTAGGGCATTAAACAGAAATCCTAATGAGAGGCATGCTAGAGTTAAAAGAGGGGGAAAAAAGAAGAGTAAGGAAAAGGATAAAGAGAAATGCACATATAGCTTGAAGTTCTGAGCACCACACTGAGAAGCAATAGCTCCCACAGGTTTGGCTCTAAATGAGTTGTCATAAAGGATGGGAAAGCTGACAATGCATTGCACAGTGGTGTGAGTTTTGTGGCTGATCTCTGAAATTAACAGTAGCAAAAGTCCCATCTCAACAGCTCTGAGCCTTCCCTTCCCTTCCCTTCCCTTCCCTTCCCTTCCCTTCCCTCTC
>VXBN01031006.1:3124960-3142091 GCA_013397395.1 Sinosuthora webbiana
GCCCTGCCCTGCCCTGCCCTGCCCTGCCCTGCCCTTTCTCTCCCTGCCCTTTCTCTTCTCTCTCTGTTAATATAAAGAAAATCAGGCTGAATTCATGTACATCAAAAGAAATAAGAGTTATTCACTGGGAGAAGGATAATCAATGTGTTCATGAAGTAAATACTCTCTCCAACAGCCCCTGATTTTTCTTTCTAGTTGAACTCAAAATCAACTAGTCACTTTCCATTCATGTCTTTCCACCAGTCATGCTTTTTTTCTTTTTTTGTACTAAAGTATCAAAATTTAGAACCCACAGTGTTCAGGCTCTCCAGTTAAAATGTCCAAAATTCCATTTGTTTGACCTCCAATTCAAACATATTCTTTTTTGTGTACTCATTCCTAACTGTTTGCCTTTTCTCAGATCTCATTATTTACTTAAAACTAAATGAAAGATCTTTTTGGGGGCCCTACTTAGATATCTATTTTATTCTATTTCATCTCTGTATTAATCTCCCCATATTTATATATTATTCTATTCTTTTATAATTTATTGTTTTTATTATCTGGCATTTCTCATGTCATTTCTCTAAACCTTTAAATATCCAGAGTATTGTATTCTCTGCAGTTCTGTTCTTTGTCGTATCTACTTTACAGATTCTCTACTTACTCCTAGTAGCAAGAGATTCTCTACTACCATGCAGAGATTAATATCAAATTATTCTGGCCTGAAAGGTATTCCTTTTAAGTGTTTTCACTTTCTGCGCAAGGACAACTCAAATTCGGTTCATTTAAAGTTTCTTCAAAACTTAATTCCAGAAGACATTCTGACCCATTGGCTTCCCTTATTGTTCCCCTGACCTTCTCATATTCTACCTTTTGCAAACCTGTAGTTGCTAGTTTTGCTTTTCTCTTGTTTAGCTTTTTATTTTATTGTTGTGAAATCCCCATTATCTTCTGCTCTAGGGTTGTTTTTTATTTAGGCTTTTCTCTTATCTCTCTAACACTTATGAAAACAAATTTTAAACCCTTCTTCATTTGATTGGTAGAGAAATCTAGAGGCTTTTATATCAGTATCAGTAATGATATTGCATATTCTATCTGTAAAATGTTCAAGTATTTCATAATAATACAATTTCTAGGACTGTTTATTTCCATAAATATGCCATGTTCACAAGCAAACCCAACATTCACTGCCTATTGCAAATTCCTAACATAGTCTCAAGAACTCCTTGTACTCTTATTACGAACCAAGTAATTTCTGTTTTACCTGTAATGCAATGTCTTACTTCTTAAGAAAAAATCACGTTACTTAAAATGTTACAAAAATCTGTTCACACTCATATAGCTGTAAAACTTTATTCTAAGTATTGAAAAGGGGATATTACCTTCAGTTTGGTCAGATGCCTGAGATCACTTTGGATGCAACTGTACATCCAGAAATAATATTTTTATGCAAAGTTTGCATTTTCTAATGAACAGTTCAGCTTATGCTTCAGAGCAGTCTGAAGTAAGGAAAAGAAATGCCACGGCCTTCCCAAAGTATATTTTACAGGTTAATCATCTTAGAAAGTTTTCAGAAAACCAGCTGTATAGATAGATACATCAGTGACATCTCACTTTGAAAACCAAAAATGTTAGATTTTGTCTAGTTGTGTGTTACATTTTTTCTTATTTATTGGGTAACAAATTGAATTGTCAGTGTATCAAGTCATCAGGGCAATAAGAAAATGTCTTCTTTTTTTCATTATTTCAGCACCAAACAGTATTCTTCAAAATTCCTTTCTCTCACATTTAGATAGCAAAGGGAGTTATAATAAAATGTGCCTTAGAGAGATGAAAGGTACAAAAAGTCAACCTGAATACAGCCTAGGGAATGTGAAGGCTGTGAAATTATCTGATAACTCTAAAGTCTGGAACTAAAGCAATCCTGATACTATCAATAAAGGGGGTTGATAACAGTTTCACCTGTCAAAAATAGAGACACTTTCTTTGATGTCACCTTAACATGGACCTTTCATTTAAGTTTCTCTTCACTTGAGATAAACCTACCTAGGCAATTTCTATCTCTTTTTTACTTTGCATTTTTAATTTTCTGTCATTCTAGTTAAATTAACCTAGATGACTGAATCATTATTTTATGACGTCCAAAGAAGAATAGTTTAACAGAAACATTGGTCTGTGGAGTAGAGATAACCTGTAAGTGAGATCCTGAATTTTAAAATTAATAAAAACAAACAAACAAACAAACAAACTATGAACTCAGTTCTCTTTGAGTTAGGCTTGTACAATGGAGATAAGGCACTGGAATCATGTATCCATCTCAACAGGACAAGGGAAGAAAAATAAGACAAAAAGCTCCATGTGGGTCAAAATAAAGACTGGGAGATCAGTTGTGAATTACCATCATGGGCAAGACAGGCCTGAGTTGGGGAAAATTAAATTTATATTCAATCAGACAGAGGAGGTTAATAAAAAATAAGAACAGATCAAATACTGTCCTCCATCACTCCACCTCTTGTGGTTTAACCCCAGCCAGCATCTCAACCCCACACAGCCACCACTCTCTAGTCCCACTTCCCTGAGTGGCATTGGGAAAAGAATTGGAAGACTAAGAGGGAGAAAATTCATGGGTTCAGAAAAAGACAGTTTAATAGGTAAAGCTAAAGTCATGCACACAAACAAAACTAAAAAAGGAATTCATTCACTGCTTCTCCAGGAAAGCAGGGGTCCATCATGTGCAAGACTGATGATGGAAGATAAATGTCATCACACTGAACGTTCCTTCCCCTCCCAGGTGTATGCACTGAGTATGACACACATGGTGTGGGACACCCCTTGGGTCTGCTGGGGTCAGCTGTCCCCACTGTGTCACCTCACAACCTCTTGTGCACCCCCAGCCTCCCTACCAGTGGGTCAGTGTGGGAAGCAGGAAATACCTTGATACTCAGCTGTAGGCAAAACACTGGTCTATTATCAACACTCTTTTGCTCACAAAACCAAAATACCAAACCAAATACCATAAGAGCTTCTATGAAGAAAACAGTCTCCATCCCAAACAAAACCAGCCCATTTCTCTTCTTCTCAGACTTGATTTCACTCCCAATTCTTCTCTTTCCTCCCCCAAGGGAAGCACAGGGGCATGCAGAATGGGGATTGCAACCTGTTCAATGTGCATTTTCTCTGATCCTCCATCCTCCTCACACTGTTCCCCCTTCAGTGTGGGATGCCACCCACAGGAGATGGGCCTTCATGAGCTTCAGTGTAGACCTCCCCACAGCAAATATGCCATGAAAATACATAAAAATGCATAATGAGTATATTTCCAAAACTGCTGGTAGTCATCAAAATATGCAGCAAGTACTTCAAGACAGTTTTTTTTTTGTCTACAACCTCTACCTGTCTGTAACTGTAATGCAAACTGGTGGATTATGATAAATTTAGTGCTCAAAAATTCAGTCCAGTCAATAATATCTATTCCTTATTTTTTCATGTACAATAGAAACAACTCAGATAAATATTTCATATTTTAAAACCTCAAGCAAGGAATGTGTGCTGAAAACCACCTTTGAAAACTTAGCTGATGCCACGTTAGGATTCCAACTTCAGACACAAACAACGGAGCTGGCGATCCAGCTGCCGAAGTTTCAGTTCTGCCTTTGATGTCTCCTTGTTTCCCTGAAATGGAGAGGGACACAGATTCACACTCCATTAGTATTTTAGTTTACATTTTAAAATCTAAGGAAATAGATGTAAACAATAAGAGTATAGTAAACATCAGAATCCCTTATTGAGCACCTGCTCAAAACTTGTAAGGTAGCCACTATTAAGCAACTATAGCTTAAAAATTATTCCCTAGTGTTTATCAACAGGAATTTCCTGATCATTTTGAGCCTCCAACATTGTAAATTTTTTTTGTACAACTCTCTATGTCAGCAATTTTTTTTTTTACCAGAAGAAAATATTAATTTTATGAACAGTTTCTAGATCTCAATGTAAAATATAACCTCTACAGATAGTCTCAAAAGGGTTTAAATGAAAAACAAATTTTCTGAGGGACTTCCTGATTATGACAACTCTTTCCAGTAAGAAAACTGACTTATCATGCAATTGCAATGTCTTGTAATATATTTTTTCATTGCCAGGTGTTTTCAGGGAAGGGATACCAGCAGGTCCTGCTTTCTGAGTCATTTAAGTATAGCCAGTGATTTGAGTCTCTGTATGAATAATTATTTATAATGTATTTGATTTCTTACAAAGAAAAGGTGAACTACATCAGCGGGAACAGGACGTCATTCATAATTTTGAGGGGGTATAACCATTAGTATTTAGGCTTTTAGGCAGAACTCCTAGAATATTTTGTAGGCAAGAGTAGAGTTTTGTTTCAGGAAAATGACAGATTGTCCTCCTTCAGAGCCTGGTTAAGATAAGCTAGATTCATATCATACAGGTAAAACCAAACCATGTCTTAGGCTGATTCTTATTATTTACGAAATTCCAGATATTATATTTATTTTATAAGAGAACTTTCTACAGGGGGCTAATACCTTTGATATTATCACCCTAACATAAAAGTACTTTCATTTTCTCTATTCCTATATCTGCTGGCATTTGTGAGTCTACAGACAAAAATAAAGCCTTCACCTTCAAACAGCATCTTACAGTCACTAAACTTCCCTTTTCCAAAAAGGCAAGGGTAAAATCTGCCATTACCGTTTGAGTTCTCCTCATGACTGGACATTTGAAAATCTGAGTATAATCATATAACCTGTCTGGACTGAGCTGCATTAGTCAGCCCTGTGGGGCTCTCTGCAAAAATTGTCTTTCAGGATGTTTTGAACATCATAGCCCACGCTGAAATTTCCTATAAGTAAAAACACAGGAAACTACTGGAGACCCATCAACTCCATAATCCTGCAGTAGGTGCTGCTGAATTTCCCAATTTACCATGGCACTTTTAAATTCCCTTTCAGAAGTGATCTTCAGTGCTGAACTTTGAGGGTCCATATGTGTACATATTTCAATATTTTGAGGAAAAAAAATTCAGGTTTTGATTTCTGTGGAAAATATTTCACTTTTCACTAAAGGTAGAATATGGTTTCATGTTCAGGAATGTTGCTACAGCATTTTGCAGCAAATTTATTTCAGTTTTCCTATTCTACTGAGGTCTGGGTTTCCAGCTGAAGATAGCTTACCTTCTCACTCCCTGAGGTATTATAACAGCCCTTCTCAGAGCATTTGGGTTTCTTTTAACCCCCTGCCTCCTACAACCTTAACTTCTTTTTTTAAATTTAACAGGGAAACTGCTTGCATAATATGAAATAATGTAAAAAAAAAAAAAAAAAAATCAGACAAAAAAAAAACCCCCAAAAAACAAAGACAAGATAATGATATTCTCTAAAACTTCAGAGAGACACAAATCCTTTCATTAACAACATTTATACATGCAAAATGAGATATGATATATAGAAAAGAACACAGTTTAAGATGGTAGTAGAGTACAGCATATATGGCATGTGTTTCTGGAAATTTGAGTGAAAGGAAAGCCCAGGTTCATGGGTAGGAGGTGGCGTGTAAATCACTATGTGTGAAACTGCTAAGATAATTAAGATGTCTTATTTCAGGTCCAAAGCTGTAAAATGTTAAATCTTCATGACTCACACTAAAATTAAGAATTTGATTTTACTATCGGTTGAAATTCTTTAGTTGTTGCAATTTGTATAACTTCTGAATAGAATAAGATTGGTATAATTAGGGTGACACAATTCCTTCAGTTTAAGGAACCATCTTTTGTTTCATGAGTAAAGGCATGCTGATCCTCTGAATCCAGTGAGAAGAAATTAAGCATAGTTACCATTAATCAAAGCCTGTTTAAAGCCTATAACTCTGCCTGAAGAAATCCAGTATTTAATAAAAAAATCGCAAGCTCAAATTGCAATTTGCGAGCTGAAATTTATATGTGAGATTTGCCTGTCCTGGGAAATGCCTCAACCTGGGAAATGCCATGTGAAGCAGAACACTTACGGTAAAAGGTATTAATGAAATAGTAAATATATCAAAGAATCATAGAAATGACCCACAAGGATCACTGAGTGCAACCCCTGGCCCTGCATTAGGACAACCCAAAAAAATCACATCAAATGCCCAAGATCATTGTCCAAATGCCTCTTAAACCCTGTTAGGCACAGCGACCACTGCCCTGGGGAGTCTGTTCAGTTCCCAACCACCAGCAGGGTAAAGAGTTTTTTTCTAATACCCAACAAAAACCTCCCCTGACACAACTTCAGGCCATTCCCTCGGACCCTGACACTGTCACCAGAGCAGAGATCAGTGCCTGCCCCTTCTCGTCCCCCGCAGGAAGCTGTCACTGCAGTGAGGTCTGCTCTCAGCCTCCTCTTCTCCAGGCTGAACAGACCAAGTGCCCTCAGCCACTCCCCACACAGCTTCTCTTCAAGGCCCTTCACCATCTTTGTTGCCTTCCTTGGAAAGCTCTCTCATAGTTTAATGTCTTTTTTACACTGTGGAGCCCAAAACTGCATACAATATTCAAGGTGAGGCCACCCCAGCCCAGAGCAGAGCAGGACAATCCCCTCCCTTGCTCAGCTGTCCCTGATGTCCCCAGGACAGGGTTGTCCCTCCTGGCTGCCAGGGCACTGCTAGCTTAGGTTCAACTGTCCATCCACCAGGACCCACAGGTCCCTATCCACAAAGCTTTTCTCCAGTGTTTCATATACCTCATAACTCTTTCTGCTACAAAGTATAATATTTTCCAGTTATAAGAAAGTAGAAACGCACTTGTATTTAAGCACTGATAGTTCCTTCCATTTGTCTTTAAATAAAATATCTTTATATTTCCAACCAGGAGAGATGCTCATTCTATGTCTAATGCAAATACAAAATGTTTTATATTTACCATATGCTATAGTGTTTCAACAGAAATGCAGTCCTTCTGTTTCACTCTCTCCTTTCGTCCATATATTTTCAAACAGATTTTCACTTGCTATAGAACAAGTAGACAGTGCAACCAATCTTTGACAGTAACACTGCACTGTACATGACTCAGCCACTATCTGAAATGACAGCAAAGGTTAAGTAACTAACTTGTTGATTTTAAGAATCACTGGAAAAGTCAAAACAACATCTGCTTGGTCTGCTCTACCCTGACAGAATATACTGATCCATTCCCGTTGTCTTTTTTCCATAAGAATCTTTTATGAATATGAATCTTCATTGTGTCAAACTCTGTCACCTTAGATTTCAAAAGATATTCTGTTGCCTTGACAGAATAGTTACACAGTCCAGAGATTTTTATGTGCCATTTCTAACATATTTCTTTTATTATAATAGAATTCAACCAACCAGCTTAGGTGCTATATACTGGACATAATTTTATAGAATAAGTTATTGGCACCACTTCTAGCTATAAGGGAATTTCTCCACTTAATCAGTTATTTCCTGAAAATTACCAAAAGAATTTCTCATAACTGCTCTCTTGTTGCAAGAATTTGTTTTCACAGTGTAAAGCAGATATCAGAGACTGAAGCAGAAGAATGATGTAGCCACTCTGTGTTCATCAAAGTGATTGGATAAGACTAAGAGTAAAACCCTTACATAACAGTTTATTATGTGCTCAAAGGCAAATAGGTGCAATTCATCCCAATAAAGTGGGAAGAGGCTTATTAGCATCACTGTGTTTTAGTTACATTTGCAACTGAAAGTGATAATTTTCACAACTCTTATGTAACTGAGGTTATTTGCTGTTAGCAAGGCTTAATAGTAGCCCCACTGTATTCTTCCATTTATTATACTGATACTTTAATTATTTCCGATAAAAATAAGACTTTTTGCTTAAATTCTGAAATAATAAATTGAATTACTGAAATGAAGAAATTTTACTATCTTTTGTAGCTATGGATTTACTGTATTACTAGATGTATACGTAAGTATTATTGAAATAGGCACCAATAAAATAAATGGTTTGTTTTATAGCACCTTACCAAGCACAACTCTCTGTGTTTAATATAGCTTCACAAGCACCAGACAGCTCATACATTCTTAAGGCAAACAGGGGTCATTTGAACATGTTCCTATTGTTAAATCCACACTAAAATGAGTTGAGAAAGTGGAGAAGCATTTCCATGAAGAAAGCAGCCACACATATTTTACCCACCTTGTCAGTGTGTCTTTTAAAGGTTCTTAGTGGTAGGAATGCTAGTACATTTGGTATCTTCATCATATACATCCACATGGAAAATATAGATCATATTTCCATTTACCCCTTGTATTCAAAGATTTTTCCAGAACTAATTCATAGGCTTCTTAGTCAGGTCTGATCTTCACCAGGAATATATGTTTTCCACAAGAACATAGCTGGAAAGATTTTAGCAAGATTCTTTAATTTGGTTTTGCCAAAAATGCCCTGAAATGCAATGGAACACTATGCTATGGGACACCTTTCATCCACACTCTCCACAACATTTTTCTAGCAATAGTGACATCATTCTTATGAAATCTCTATCTGCTGACAGATATATGTGCCTTTAGCCCAAAAAGCAAATTAATAATTTCTGTTCTAAAATTATACAATTTCTGTAGCAATGTAGACAGTAACTACATTTACCAGTGTCATGTATTAGATGACTGGGAAAATAAAAGTTTGTTATTGCTACATTATCCTTCAAGGGAAATAATGATTTTCAGCTGTGTTCAGTAACATAAACAAAAGTTAACACAAAATCTTCCCCTAGAGATCCAGGCAGTGTAAACAACTTGCCAGCAAGCATTCACCCTGATTTTTACTCCCCACCTCAGGGCACCTGGATGTGGAAGAGGTTTATTGCATCTAGTACCAGTCACCATCAAAGCACATATATGTGCTTTGGGAGTAGTGGGGTACAGTTAGAGTCCCCCTTACATAATGTTCCCTTGAATTTTAGAGAGAACATTACCAACCTTAGTATCACTGGTTGGTTTGGGGGTTTTTTGTTCAGTGGATTTTCCAGGTGGCAAGTGTAAAAAGTGTTGAAGAAGTATTACTCTTCTCCCTTCCCTAGCTCCCCTGACTCCTTTATTTCCTTGTTTATCACAAGGGACATAATGATTTGTCATGCTGGAGGGAAGAAAAAAAGCAGCATTGTTGAGGCAAACAGACTAAATTTTTTTGATGAAAGCTGTAGCAAACAATGTCTAGCCTTGCTATCTCTCATACAACATTCTCAACATTCCTTATCAAGTGTTTTATCTACTCTGTGGGAAGACACACTGTATCAGAGCGCGGTTGCTTCTATCAAAGCTACTAGAACTCAAAATACCTTCTTTTTCCCATGAACACTTTGTGCCACCCACAAGATTTGCCAATGTTTCCAGCACAGATTTATCTCAGCAGAGTTGCCTTGCTCTCTCATAAAGGGACAATAGTTCTCACTGAGTTCTGACATTCTAATGGCTTCCAGTTGGGCCTTTTTTCTCCATTGCACAGGAAATTTTCACACCTCTGAGTGTGCAATTTTTCAGTTGAATTTGACTTATACTTCACAGATGGAGAGAGACGCCTGATAAAAACTCTCTTTAGAAGACAGTGCAAGAAAACACATTTCTGCATTGTGACAGGTTAATATTCTACACATTGATTTGTTCATAGCTCTCAGGGTGTGATGTCAAAGCCTTTAGTAAATTGGAGTCAACTTCTCTGAGAGTAGTGTAAAGGAATATTCTCACCAGAGAAAAAGGGAAATGAAAAAAGTTGTTTTAAGAGGACCTCACCTGCACAAAAAGTAGCAATTAACCATATTACTACACTAGCAACCCAGATCCCAGAGACTGGTTGTTCACAGCCATAGAAACGAATGGGACATTGCGCCTAATTTTTTTTCAAAAGAATTAATCAGCAAAGTATATTTTCATATTAAATAATCACTTTTTACACAAGTTGATGCATTTAATAGAAAAACTCCCAGAAATTCAGTCTTTGTTTCTCACTCCTTATCCTTACAGCATCAATAGGGTCAACTGGAAAATGGAAGCCTGTCAAAACTAAAGGCTCATTTCAAAAATATGACAAAATAAATACAAAAATGTGAAAAGTAAATACAAAATTCAGAGAAGTTTCTTCAGGTCCAAGTGTCAGTATATTACACATAATCAAATAATATCCATAATACACTTGTAGGAATTTTGTCAGCATTCTTAACTACATTGTTTGGACTATGTACCGTTACCCATGCAGATTCTTAATTTTCTTCTTTTTTTTTTTTTTTTCCTTTTTTCCTTCTCCTTATTACCTAACAGCCAGCATCCCCTTTGCACCCTGCCTGTCTCCAGTTCAAAACTCCTGTTTTCCTGACCATCTCAGTCACTTCTACTCTTCACTGATGATTACAGCCAAGCAGCTCCAGAGCTCTCTCATTCTCTCTGTGCCTGTGTTCTCACTGATTAGCTCAGCAAGAAAATAAAATCTTCATCATATAGCAGCAATTCTTGTTAATTCATGTCAGTCTCACAGGTCTGGCTGTCATTATTCCTCTCACACCTGCCTAAGTGCATGATAGATGGTGCATCGGTAGAGCCCATTTCTGAAATTGTAGAGATGTATTATTCTTTACCATCAATATCTGAAGAAAAGGGCTGGGAAGGTCTTTCAGGTATGAAGCTGGGTTTTGGCAATTTTGAGTCTGAGATTTGTCCTGGAAGCAATCTCTTAAAATCATTTGGACAACTACTAATCCCCAGATTTTTGGATTAGGCACAGTGATGAGGAACTCTGTGATTACAAGGTTTTATACAAGAGGCAGACTTTGGGATTTTTTTCTTTGGTGCTGGTATTTTGGGGCTTTGTTTTGTTCTGTTTTGTTTTTAATGGGGAAATTTCCCTTCTCACTAAGAGAAGCCAAGAAAAACAATGGAAAATGTCTTATTTGAATGACTGTGCACACTCTTCATACACTAGTGCACACTCTTCATACACTAGTGCATATATGATAAGAGAAATAACCTGGTTATTTTGCTGTGGATAAGTATAAAGTAATTTGCCAGAATTAAATTTTTACAAACGTGAGATAAAACACACACTTTCTCAAAACAGTGCTATTTTTATTAGTCCAATAACAGGTGCCTAGTCATGTGGAAACTATCTACTAGTGAACACTTTCAAATTAATTTCAGTTTTTGCTTTGTTATCGAGATATCTTTCAGCTGCTTCTTTAAATGTATTTTTCCTATTCCATTTAGACAGTTCCTATTCAGTACTATGATGGTGTTTGAATGGGCAGCAAGTTATTATGAGGCTTAAGTTTAATGAATTTTTTATGATATCTTATTTTACAGTAGCCTGCCAGATAAACTGTACTGATGCTGCTCGTCTGTGGAAGGTTGCTGCAAAGTAGCTGGGAACACCTTAGTCATTTCTGTGGTAGATAAAATTCTGGAAGTTACTTTCTCTGGAAGACTGAAGTTTGAGGTTTGTTAGAGAGCACTGAATTTGGAAATTCTACTCCATCTGTGATACTGAGGGAGCTGGGAGAAGTCCTTACTGAGCCACATTCTGTCCCTTATTGGCAGTCTTAGATAGCTGGGTGACTGGAAACTGACAAATGTGATCCACATCAGAAGGTAGGGCCAGAACGAGGTTTCCAGGGAAACACAGGACTGTCAGTCTGACCTCAATGCCAGGAACATCATGGAGCTGATCATCCTGAGCACCACCACACACCTCATACAGGACAATAAGGGAATCAGGCCCAGTGAGCATGGACTTAGGAAAAGGCAGGTCCTGTTTGAGACCAACCCCACCTGCTCCTATGACAGTGTGACCCACCTTGTGGGTGAGGGAAAGGCTGTGATGTGTCTACCTGGACCTTAGTAAAGACTTTGATGCCATTTCCCAAAGCATTTTCCTGCAGAAACTGGCTACTGACTCCTGGCTGGGTGTATTTTTCCTGGATAGAAAAGGGCCTGGATGGTCAAGCCCAGAGAGTGATGGTAAAAGGAGATAAATCCATTTGGTGGCTGGTCAGAAGTGTGTTCCAAGGGGTCAGTACTGGGGCCAGTCCTGTTTAATATCTTTATTAACTTATCTTTTGAAAAGACATGTAAATGTGGCACTCAGGGACTTGGTTTAGTAGTGGACTGGGCAGTGCTGGGTTAGTGGTGGGACTACATGACTTTAAAGGTCTTTTCCAACTTAATTCTGTGATTCTTTGATTATCTTTTATGCGTTGCATGTACAGGGATCTTTGTTGCAGATGGCCAACTCAGGAGTTAAACATTAGCCTAGGCTATAAAAGTTGACGATATTTCAGGAGAAAATCAATTTCATTTCCTTACTCTGATCTTTCCATGACCACCTCTGATGGACATTTTTCTATCCTGTTCCGGAAAATGTTCTACTAAGGCCTATTAACATTTTTTTTTTCATTGTCTCATTAGCCTAACAGTTAGAAAGATTACCTTTAAGATTGTCTCCTTTACCAAAATGATGTTCAACTTTTCTTCTTTACAGGCATAGAGACCATAAAACATAGGTTTGAACTGTATGAATTCAGATACTTTCAAAGACAGTGTTCCATCCTCTAAATAATACTACAAGTACCCAATCAAAGCAATTAATTGTATATAGTCTTGTAGTTTGTCCAGCTCTGAAATAATAATAAAAAGTAAGTTTTAAGAAATGCTAGCCTAATATAACTTAATTATTTGTCATCTTGTGCAAGTATCTTCTGGATTTTGCATCTTCCTGGGAACCCTGAGGTCATGTTGCCTGTTTTGGAAATAAAAATATCAATTTGATGAGCTATTCAGTATTGTTTGCCATGTCAAGTAAACATAAGGGGAAACAAAGTCTTAGTTTATATCTATGGGAAACCAAACAGCGAAATATTACTTTTGCATCAGTTAGCCAGAATACCTTGGATTTGTTGGTGACAATGAATGTGTCAGGAGTCTCTGTCCCTCTTATCCCAGTCCTGCTGAAAGTTATATCCCCTCCATTCTCCACCCTCCACCAGGCAGAACCCAGGAGCAGGGAGGGGGTCAGGCTTTCCTGTGAGCAGTGTAATGCTGAAGGCTGCTGGCTGGCAGCATTTCTGCAATCTCATACTCACAGATATTCACTAGCTGTAAGTACGTTTCTTTTAATCACTTGCTCATCAAGAAGTTTCCCCAATCAAATCAAGGATTAGAAATAATGCTGTATCTGGCATATAGTTGGAATGCTCTCAGTTTTCATTCTAATTTTTAGATTGCTATCCAAAACTATTACATAATATTTAAAGTCACAAGAGGGCCTATCAACACAAATGTCCTAAATCAGTAAGTATGAAAAGCTCAATTCTAATTTGACTCACTAAGTCATGAAAGCAAATGAGATTAAAGCACTTGATTTCTGCATTTAAGATCAATAGAGGAATTTTCATCACTAAGAAAAAAAGGTTTTATTATCATTAGAAATAATGATAATAATTTTTATTGGTCCATCACCTGACTAAAAATGTCACAAGAGAGATTTGTTTTTTAAAAACTTTTAGTGACAAAATTGCACGCTTAGTACAGCAGCTTCTGCTTGGCTTGCAGTGTTTTCCAAGTCCCTAAAACTCTTTCAGATTCACATAGATGGATATATGAATTTAAAGTCTACCTAACTAAAATAGAGGAAAAAATAATAATGACAATGTTTGATTACACTTTGAATATTTGGGAAAATTTGCAATCCATACCCATGATTGAATCTAATTAAAAAATGAAATTACTTTTAAAAAGACTAAGCACTTATAGCATATGTTTAACATTTAATCAGCTTCAGTGTATTGCTACAGCAGCATCAAACCTGTCATGGTAGATTCTGAAGTTTCATTTCACTAAGCAGTGGTTGCAATTACTTATTCAGTCTAAGTATTTTAGTGCCCTTTGGCTGTGAAAGTCTCTTTTGACTAAAAGACATATGTCCCTTTTTTTCATTGCTTTTTATCCCTTTTATCGAATTTAAGGATATTCTAAAGTATTTCAAAGTTAGCTTAGTGAACTAAGTACAATGCCTCTACTTAGGTAGGGTGTAGTGAAAATTTCTATCACATGAGATGCTTTCCCCCTTAACCTAGCAGCTCTTTTCTATTCATACACCTATTTCACTTGTCTTTATATACATAGGATCTTCCTGAAGCTCTTAAAATATATTAGGTTGATCATTTGAAAATTAGCCTCCTCTTTTAATAAAGTAAAATGTAACATGTTGAGCGAAGGAAAAGTCTAGGGCTTTCACCCAGAGTACTGCTACAGGACAAATGCTTTTCTAAAAACCCAGTCATTAAAAATGTGACGGATCTGGAATGACAAGGCCCAGTGAACTCTCCTGTGACACACAGCATCCTTCAAAATTTACAACTCACTACACTGCTATGTCCATAATCTTGCTATCAAAGAATCAGAAATGTTGAGGTTGGAAGGAACTGCTGGAAATTGTCTAGTCTGGGCTCCAGCAGGGTCACCTACAGCCAGTTGCTCAGAATCATGTTCAGACAGCTTTTGAGTATCTCTAAGGATGGAGACTCCACAACCTCTCTGAGTACCCTCTGCCAGTGCTCAGTCACCCTCACAGTGAAAGTGTCTCCTGATGTTCAGAGGAAACCTTCCTTGTTTCAGTTTGTGCTCATTGCCCTGCCGCTGGGCACCACTGACAGAGCCTGGCTCCATCCTCTTTGCACTCTCCCTGCAGGTATTTACATACATTAATAAGTCACCCCTGAGCCTTCTCTTCTCCAGGCTAAGCAGCCTCAGCTCTCACAGCCTTTCCTTGTAGGAGACATGCTTCAGAATATTGATCATCTTTGTGGCAGTCCCTTTGCTGGACTCTCCAGTACATCTGTGTCTCTCTCTTGTACTGGGGAGCTCAGAACTGAGCACAGCACCCCAGGTGTGGCCTCACCAGTGCTGAGAAGGGGAAAGGATCACCTCTCACCTGATGAAATGCTCCTTCTAATGCAGGCCAAGACACCACTAGCCTTCTCTGTGGCAAGCCTGTTAGAAAGCCTGTTTCCCTAACTAAAGGAAGAGAACCTTATAATGTAAGCTATTATTATTCCAGTGATTGCACTGATTGCATATGACATGATAGTGTTAAATATATGAATTTAACATTATCTAAGTTTCAGCCACAATCCCCCCAACCTCTCCTGCCCCCCAACTGGTTTTTATGTGAGTGGGTTATTGTGAAAAGTAGTGAGCCTTGTTAAAAGTTCTGGTTTTCAAAAATCCTTTAGAGTAAATTCAGAGGATGTTTGGGAAATTTGTTTCTAACATCTTCCCAAAAGTTCTGCAGGGTTATTATGCAGCTTCCAGGAAGCCCACAGTCTCTGTTAATATTTTTTAACTTAATTTTCAGATCACTTACACATTTATAGGAAAATCCACTGATGAATAAAATCAAGGCAAAGGCTAAAAGGGACATTTTATATCTAGTCCATTAGACTGAAAGACAATAACAAAATATTTTGATGCATTGGACATAGAATCACATAATTTAAAAAGTAACTTCATCAAAAGCAAGCCACAGAAGCGTAATTGCTGTAGTATGGCTAGTCTTTGATGATCATAAAGTTAGACTCCATACCTCAATACTGAAAACGTTAAAGCATTCATCTCTTACTTTTCAGGCTCCAGCCTAGCAAAGTAATCAGTTTCAATAAGAACTACCTATTCAGTGAAGCATTAAGGAAAAGTCCAACGTGCTCAAGTCCAACCATGTTCAACAAAACACAGCAGCATATGTTAAACTGTCAAGAGGACGTCAGCACATGCCAGAAAAATGCATTGCTGACTATAGATGAGCTGCTGAGATTGGATGACAGCTGTCCAGTACAAAGTCTTTAAAGACCATGTGTAAGTGAGCTCCTGTGAGGTGATGAGCACTTCCATGTTTCAGTGGGAGATCAAGGTACTCAGCAGACTGGCAGTTCATGTATGTGAAGCATATTTCTTTTGGAAAGACAGGTAAGCTTGGCAGCTTTGTCTGCCTGCCACGGCCTTCCCAGCCTGGATACTTTACAGCTCACGGCTGTGGGATGGTTTTCTGCACTGCAATAAGAAATGTACAAACCATAACTCAGGAACAAAGTGCTGATTTGAGCTGATGTTTATTTATATTTTCACAGTCCTTTTATGCTGAAAAATAAAAGCTGTTTTGTGTGTTTCATAATTTTCACCCCCATGAAATGAAACATGAATTCCTCTAATTTCATCATTACACCATTGATACATACCTTCTGGTAACCCTTGGTAACAGTACTCCTTGTTTTAAGTAGCAGGTGTTGAGGACATGGCAAATGGCTGTCTATTTAGTTTAGACCACCTAATGGAGCTTTTAGGGCTAGTCAACATTTTCATTTAAATTACACCAGGATATTGTACATGCACCTCACACAGTGAGCTTTGCTGGAAAGCTGCAGGGATTCAATAAACCCTACATTACACAATCTGTCTCTGCAGACAATTTTAATACTGAGGGTCTAGGCTGCTTTTATGTTTGCCCTGTTTAGCTTGGGGTTTTTACATATGTTAAACAAGTCAGACTGCATGAGCCAAAGTCATTCCTCCTTCAGCTCAGTGTTAGTCAATCAATTTATTCCAGGGATGAACTGGCTCACTGTAGTAAGTGAGCCAGCAGTTTCTTTGGTATTTTTGATTTTTTTCTAAAGGAAATTATATATCCCAATTTTGAAAAGATTTCTACTTATGAAAGGGGAGTCAGTGAGATTAATTAAGCAACCCACTTAGTGTAAAAATTTCAGAAATTCGTTATGCTAGGAGCCTGCCACAACTAGAATCTCTAAGGTCAAGATGAGTCACAAAAATTTTACTATAAGGAAATGTACTTCTTACATTTTTTTTTAATGAAAATGAGTTCCTACTGGTTTTGGTCATTCATTCTGTCAAAATTAGTTTTTGAGTCTAGGCCATCATCAAAATAAGTGCATTTTCCTGAACACATTGTAAAGAATACAGAAGTCTCCCTTCTGTTACTTTCTGCTCCAGAGATGAGAGGAGGAGGGAAGTGTTCAACCACAGAAGGAAGGCTGAAACTTGTTATCTTCTGCTAGAATGATCTTTTAGCTGCTCCTATTTTTTTAAAGTGCTTCAATCCTTGTAATTCTGCTCCTGGAAAAAAAAA
>VXBN01031006.1:3142099-3181265 GCA_013397395.1 Sinosuthora webbiana
ATTTACCCCAAAAAAAAAAAAATATAAACCAAAAAAAAAAAAAAAAAAAAAAAAAAAAAAAAAAAAAGTTTGCAGCAAATTTGCACAGAACTCACTTAGTCTGGGACAACTAGAGCTGTAAAGGTAATTCCTAAAAGCATTAGTTGCCTTTTTCAAATTTTACTCTAAAAAATCCTGTAACTTTATAGGTCTTGAAAAATTATTCGGCCGCTTATATTCATATGTTGGTAATAATTCCTTTCCAATGGCTGAAGCTGCATGTTCAGCATAATTTCAGTATGGGCTTACAGAGGCATTAAGGTGAGATATAAGGAACTGCTTCATTCCAAGATGCATTTCAGGCTCACTGCAAAAGACAGTCCTGAGGAAGCTTCATGATTTGTCAAATATTAGATATCAATTGAAAAATTTGATAACCTTTTGTCCTTAAAGAGAACTTACATATGGAGTCAACACTGCTTCATTTTGATTTCAGTTTGATGGTTTCTTCTGTGCATGGTTTTGGGGTGGGTTTTTTTGTTATTATTTGAGTGTTCATTTTTATTTTCAAAAGGCAATACTCAGTTGTCTAATTAGGGTTTTTTTAGGTCAGATTTATGCAGTGGCTAACTTCATTAGATAAAGTCTGAAACTAAGTAATTATTTGATATCTAGCTTTTGCTCTAATTATACAAAACCCTGCTGAATAAAATGTAAGGTTAAATTTGATAGAATTTATGTAGCATAAATCAGTGACTTCTGTCTCTTCCATAGTCCATTACATAATCTTACCTAGAGAGCAATGATATTAAACACTGCCACAACTTTGAGGAATAATACAAAAGCTCATTGATTTCCTGCTATTCTTAATAAGCTTTAGAGAATTCAAAGCATCATGATTTCTCCAAAAGAGCAGCCTAAGAATTCATTGTGTCACCAAGTCACAGGTTAACAGGTAGAGATGGCACATGACTTGTGCATTGCACACAGTGCAACAGCAAGCAGAAGAATACACATTTGCCTCCTCCCTGGGTGATATTAAAAGGATGTTTCAGAAGCTGATGGAAAAGTAACTTTTTTGTATGTGTGGAGCTGCAGAAAGAATGTGTTAAGGAACTCTCTTTGAACATTTCTAGAAGGAATTTCTCAATAACAATGTGTTGCATATCAGTGGTACACTGTTTCGTTATTTTTTTGAAAAGTATGGGAATATCATGTGCTGTTCCTTTCCCCTATATTAAAACTTCTTTATGTCACTACCCATGAAAGATATGCCAACCTCAAGGTGTTTTATCATCTGCCTGGTTTTCTTTAGTAGTTCAGCAGATGGAACCATCTAGCTCTGTGATGCTCATATACACAAATATATGCATTTTATAGACACTTTGAAAGGTCTCTTGGTTATTTATAAGTTACTCATATATAAGTGGAGAAAAGGAAGACAGAAGGACTTTGAAATGCTTCACACTTTTTTTCACTGATAATTTAGATAATGTGTCTAGGCTCTGGCATATTTTCATAATACTACAGAATAAGAAATTATTATACATTGCCTGACCTGCAGTAACTCTGTTTTCTTGTATTCTCAACTTATGGCAGGGTTGAATTCTTTTACTTGGTTTAATCTTAAAATTAAAATTTAAGTCACAGTGCATTATCTGGCATGTGCTGTGGACAGTGCATAGCATTGTTATGTGCACACAGCACATGTGTGGTGCACGGTGCACCAGCAATTGCTGTAACTCAGCTGACACATGCACACGTCTCTCATGTGAGCCATTATGTCATCCACATCCTGGACTGACTTTTTCTTTTGCCCAATTATAGGGTCAGCATCTTAAGGGAAAGCTTTGTCTCACCACCCACCAAACAGTCCAGTCCTGTAAAGTGTCTCCAGCCACAGTGGTTTAGTCAGCCACTGATGCACAGCCAGAACTGGCATGTGGGCAGAGGACATCTTTCACCATTCTGTTCAGCTCACCTGCTCTTACTGAAGAACACACCCCTGAATTTTGAGGTGTAAGGAACTATTTTTAAAAGCAGTTACCTTATCTTTCTCACTATTTCTACTAAAAGGAAATTTTTTTCCAACTTCCAGTTTAAGTCCATTGAAACTAGTCCATGCAAGTATTATCAGCACTGTTGAAAAATCAATTATTCCTTGCAGGAGTTTAATTCCTCCATGTGGGATTTAATGCAGCTCTATGCAGCTGTAGACAGCACATCCTTTCCATATCATAAGGATAAGCAAGGAATAGATCTTTATTTCCTTCCAAGAAGCTGTGATTTCCTGGCTGATACCCCATCAGCCCACATGCCCTGAGAGCCAGCACTGTGCCAGCTGCCTCTTGGGCAGCTCAGGGAAATTACCATCCCATTTCTGCCTTGGACACCCTGCTCTGTCCACTGGCCTCACCTGTGCTCCTTAGGCTTTTCCTTACATCTCAAGGCACACTTCTGGGAGCAGCAGTTCAGCCTGGAGTAAAATACTCTATGAACTGCTACCAAAGGTAAGACAAAATAATCCTACATAGGATAATTCTAAAATACATTAATTCCTGATAAAATCTTCATATCACTGCACAAATATGTGAAGTTGCCAAAAACTGAATAGTGTGCATAAAAAAAAAATCTTAGTCTTACTCTGATACAAATTATGGCATTCCTATTTTGGTTTAGGGCTATTAAAATGTTATTAAAAGTTCACGATAACTTTGATCAAATTTGTGCTTGCTTCATTAACATTTGTTCCACTACAGAGGGAAAGAAAGGAGCTCTTTTGAATTACTGTTTAAGTAGCCTTTCATTGAATTGTCTACCTCATAATGGGCTGATTTGGGGGGGAGATTTTAACTGCACTATCTATTACGACAAAGGCAAGAACCATTTAGAGTCTCATCCTCCATTTACAAAAGAATTCTCCCTTTTTTTACATTTATGATTTAACTGATGTGGTAGAGGAATTTGAATCCATAAAATAGGCAATATACATGACTCACTACCATTGCTAACTTCCCTTCCAGAAAGAGAAGATAGGTTTTGCACTTACAAGAAACATCTAATTCTGTTAAAAATGAGCTGTATCCATTCTAATAACTTTTCTTTTGCTGAACACAGTGTGGTTGATCTTAATTTTGTTTCATCTTCCTTACAACTGTTAACATGTATGAGAATCTAATCTAATTTTCAAAATTCTTTTTCTACCTGAAATAAGTGTGAATGCTTTTACACAGAAATAATATGTTTTCAAGGCCTCCATTTGTCCTTAAAAATCAATTCTAATTTAACCTGCTTGTATTCTCGTTTGGCTAAACCTATTTTACACCACCTTGCTATGAAAAGCAAGCCTTAAGGCCATACAAAATAAATGAGAATTTAAGGCCATGCGTAAGTGCTTTTCTGAATCACGACTCAGTTACTAGACCATTATTGTGATACCATTATATTGTATTACAGCCTTTAACAAACCCATCATAGCTGTTTCCAGGCATCTGTTCTTAAGTTCCAAACATTACAAGGTTGTATCTTTAAAAAGTGATAGGAAATCCCTTGTGTTTCAGTTTGATGAAACTGAAATGTTTGATTATATGAATTAATAATTCAATAATTAGGTTATTTAAACAAATAAACCACGAATACGAAATAAGAACACTCTTTCCTTTTAGCAAATGATCTCAGATGCTTGCTAATACCTTCTGATACTTTAAAAGAATGTGGAAGGCTGAATGGAGGCTGTTAGCATTTCCACATGTCACAGAAAACTGAAATCTTTGTCAAGCTCAATAATGGAGAGAGGACTCATGGGAAGATACTGAGGGACTGTTCAGTGCTTCTGTTATGCCATAAAATAAGGAACACATTTACTTTTATAATTTTACAAAGTTGTGCATGGTGGACTTACATAAGAATTTTTCCTCTTACTGGGAAGGATGTTTTCTGAAAATGGAGGAATGGGAGAAAGTTGTATGAATCTACCACAAGGATTTTGAGAATTAATTCCAGGTATAGTGAAAAAGGCAATGATACGATAAATGAAAAATATTTCTCCTTTTTTTTTTTTTACTGTTTCCTGAGGCTTACCATAGAAAAGAAAATGGAAAATCTAGATGAAAACAGAAATTAAAACAATTCTGTAAAATATTTTCTCTTGCATTAAGTTGTAAGGTGTTTCTAGTATATTATTTAAAGTATTTAATTTTTCTTTAATCTTTAATGTAATTCTGGAAATATTCAAACAGATATTTTCTAAAATATATATTTTGGAATAGGTTTATTTTTGGCCCTTAGTATTATGTTGTGCAATTTGCATTATGATGAATACATGTAAGGACAACACAATCATTTGGCAATTTTACTCTCAAAAGGTGAGCTTCTTCTATGTCTGCACTGTAATTGTACAAGTCCAATCATTGCAAGGCATATCTCATAAATCAAGCTTGTTACAGGAAGAAATGACAAAGGAAGCAACTTTTTTAGAAAGAAAGGAAAAAGAAACCCACAACCAACTAAATCCAACCAACCAACCACAACAAAACCCCACCAAAAGCAAAAAGGAAAAAACACCACCGCTGACACCCTGAGTGTCTTTCTGCCCTTCTCCAGCATGGGCTCCAGTGCCACCTGGGAAAAGCATGGGAGAATAAGAGGGCACAAGGCATTCTTCCTTTTGCCCAGAACCATTGGGTTTTCTCAAGGTTGGCCATGCAGGTTGTGCATGACTAAAAGGATTCTTTGTCATAACAATTCAAATGAGGAGGAGATAGGACTGTTGTCGATGAAAATGGGATCTGGAACATTGTCTTGAAATAAATTAAAATAAATTATATAAGGTGATAGAGCCTCACTAGCCACATCCTAAAACATCCCTAACAGATTTGCTTTAGCTAACATCTTTTTGAACAAAGATATAACCATTTCAAAATAATGTACTCTGATAGAGATTCTATCTCTTAGAATTAAAACCACATTTATTTGATCATCTTTACTTTGTCTTGCTTTAAAACCCAAAAAATTTCAGATTAAGTTTCAATTTATGCTGTAAGTACAGAGAAAAGAACAAATCTGTTTTTATATTGCAACATCAATAAAAGCAGAAAATATGCATTCTTTAATTAAGGGATAACATTCTCTTTATATCAAAATCTCTGGGACTTCGGGAATTGGACCTCAATGGAGAATCTAGTCCCTAATAAACCAAAAGCAAGACACATCTTTGTCAGGAATGTTTTATTTAGTGTTTGCAGAAGTGTCATTATACAGGCGGAAGAGTAGTGTGCTTTTTTCATTCCTTGCATCCATCTGCATTTCTTGTTCTTTTGGGACTCCAGGAGTTAGAGCAACAGCTCAAAGGCAAAACAACAAAAGACCTGACTGGAAGTAAACATTGCATAGGGAAGTATTTTTCCATAAGAATGGCGTTGAAACACTCAGCCCCAAAATATTTGCTGAAGGGAAAATAAAATAAGAAAAGTAATAGCTAAACAAGCAAAGACACTTGGAGAGTAGGGAATGAACTGACCTATGGCATAAGGGAAAGTTATAAAGCAAATGAGCAGATCTTCAGCTACTGAAAATCAATGTAAGCCCGAAGCTGGAAAGCTCATGCAGTAATTAAGGAAGTGCAATTCTTTTTTTGGCATATTACCTAAATTCTAGGGACTTCACTGCATTTGAAAAATGCACTGCTTAAAAAAATGGTGGCCAGACAGCCTGCACCATTTGATACCCTCCACAAAATGAGAGTGCAGCAGCAGTCTGAGGGAAATATAGCAGGGAACATCTTTCCTGGAGATGTGGAGAGGGGAACCCTTTAAGGTATCAAGCAGTGATGAGCTGGGGAAAAAACGACTTTGGAGAGGGATAGTCTGAAAAAATCTTCCCATCATATTAACTTTATGTCCATATAGCCCACACAGCTTCGCAGTCCCAGGGCTAGCTTTTGTTCCTGAATCATTCTTCCAGGTGTGAGTAGAGAACTGAGTTTTTTGTGAGACTACATGCAATGGATTTCATTTGAACCATGCATGTTCGTAGCAGTCCTTTATTTCATGTTGACTTTAGTTCCTAAAGGCAAAAGACCGCCTCCCCCAAACTCCCTTTGTGACAATCATGTCATTCAAAGGAGGGGAGTATCTATACTTTCTCTCTTGGCTGAAAAATACTAGGGAAAATGTGTAAATTTTGAAAAATTAATTAAACTCACCTTCAAATTACACCTATTTGGAAGAGCTCTGTTGCTGCTGCTGCTGTTGCTAGACATATTTCCTGCTTTTTGGTGGGATGGAAGGAGAAAATGGAAAGCAATTCCTCAATGTCTAACATATAATTTGTAAACGGGCTAAACTGCTTGTATTTTGTGTTCCTGTTTCATAATTCTTCTGCATTTGTATTCAAAGGCAACTCTTCAATGTCTTACCAGGGGTAAGATTTTGTCTTAAAATATTAATAAGGGAAAAAAGCATATTCCAAAGAAAGGTGTTGGTAACTTTACATTACTTCTCCTAAACAATATGATGAAACCATTTGTTAATAATATTAAAATGAGAACAATTCAGCCCAATGATTACTGAAAATGGCCTCAAGCAGAGCTGAAATATTGATTCAGTGAGAAGTTAGGTGCTCTTCATTATTACATCTTTCACCAGCAGCTGAAAACACTGCTTTGGTAAATTGGCCAGGGAAGGATGAGCACAATCAAAAATCCTGAAAAATAAAACAAACCAAAAATACCGAACTGCATCTCATAATTAAATATAATTTGAATAAATGTTCTATCTTTTAACTATTTTGTTATACTGAAAGTGCATTCTTTTGACTAAGAGTAAGAGAAGTCTTAATCAAAAGTGCTAATTTTTAAATTTCTTTTTTCCAAAGTCAGGCTTGGATTTCACAGTTGATCTACTTTACATCAAGGTTGGCAGATGATCTGTTTGCACTGGCAGAAGAACCAGTGGTATTTTTGCTAAATTTGTTTGAGCTATGTCAGAACAACTGGTTCCTTGCTGGCATGCTATTTTCAACAGAAGAGTTTTGCAGAAAGGTGATCATGCTTTTATAATAACAGAATTTTGACATGAAAACTCTACTGCATTGCACTACAAGTTATGTGTACACATTTTCACCTCAGCTGAGATCTGAATGATAGTAAAGGCAAGCAATCATTCAGAAGAATAATAGATTCATAATTTAATATTCTTCTTACAACTTAGATTGCATCTGAAAAAAACAGTGTATCTTATCCCATATGGTTGGTTGTTTTTTCTCTTGGTTTTTTTTCTGTTTGTTTGTTTGTGTTTTGTTTTTTGTTTTGTTTTTGTTTTGTTTTGGGGGGTGTTGTTTCTTTCTTTTCTTTTCTTTTCTTTTCTTTTTGTCCAGCTTCAACTTAATGCTTGTAAGGTCTTGGTTTGTATAAATCTCTCAGCCCAAGGGTTACACAAGAAAAAATTAATGTGAAGCGAAGTAGAATTTATGTTTCATTAGCTTGCAGTTCTCATATTTCTCTTTCAATGCATGTTCTTTTTTTATTATTATAAGAAAACATCACACAATTCCCAACCTTGTATGACCTATGCTACTGATTATTTTGTATATCTTCACCCAAGTGCCTCTTACTACTCCTCTGTACAAAACACACATGTGAGATTAGAGATGTTTTCCTTATATCAGCCTCTCCAAAGACATCACGGGAAATTATGGTTGGCCATTTCCAACTACAGTGATTTCTGCCACTATTTTGTGAATAATGCTGTTCATAAATTTTACAGAGACAGAAATTAACAACCATGATTCCAAAACTGCTTCCATCAGTTCTTTAATTAAAACTAAACTCTATAGTTCTTTTTGTTTATGAAAAGGTATTCATGTTTAAATGTATTCTTACAGCATATCCACTCAGTAATTTTCTTGAGAATCAAAGAGATACATGAACATAGATGGGCTATTTACATGCTGTGTGTTAAATATTGAACATATTCTTATTTACTTTGTCAGGTTGATTAAACTGTGGCTGTCATCTGTCTGCCAGACAGAAAACCCTGGAACCCTAACTTGAAAAATATGTTCATCACAAGTGGAAACATAGTGGTTCTCCCTAAATCATTTAGAGTCAGATTCTTACAGTGCCCAGAACTGATGGAGTCAATGTTTGCAATCATCCTCAGATGTCTGGTTTTTTTTTGGGAAGTATGTTGTTAAATGGAAAAAAAAAAAACCAAAACAAAACAAAGCAGTTGTTTCCTCACCACATTCTGGTGAGGAAATAAAATTGATGGGTTCTCTGGCATTCTGTATCTAAAGACATGAAGAAACAGGGGCAGCAGCAGCAGATTTCAAAATGTATGTTCAATACCAATTTGTGTCAGGATATTTTATCTCCTCCTTCTTCTGTTCCCCGCAATCTTTTTTTCACAGCATGTTCACACAGCAGAAGATAATAATTAAACTACTGTGCATTGTCTGTCACTGACACACATTAGAAAATTATGAAATAGGACTGAAGAACAGCCAAAATTAACTTTTAGAAACTCAGGTCTTTTTCTTTGGTTTACTGTGAATTTGAAGGTGACACTTTATTAAAGCTGAACAGGGAACTGTAATTACTCTATAGAGGATTTAGAAGTCTTAAAATTTGTTTTTCTTCCCAAATTGAAATATATTTATTTTTCCTGTTAAATGAAAGTCTGATAGTAATATATATATATATATATATATAATTTTTTTTATATCAGCCCACTCTGATTTTTTGAAAATAAATTCTTTGTGATGCATAGAAAGAGAGCCAGAAACCCTCAATGTAGAAGTTTACCACTTCTGTCCTCTGAATTTCTCAGACTGCAGTATTTTTAACTCAAGTGGACTACTCCTACAGTTAGATGTTTGAAGTCCTAGGATTCCCATCTGAGCCCATAATAATAAATCATGGAAATCCAGGGAGGAAAAGAGAAAAGTCTATTTGAGAAGAGGTGAAATAGGCTAATTAACTTGTTGTATGTCTCTTGAAAGGGGTCTTCTCAACATTTCTTTTCTCTTTCCTACTGGGAGTTTGACCAGGAGACCTCATTTGTGTGGGGAAGAGGAGCAGTGTCCTTCCTCCTTGGTGGTGGGCTGCAATACTCCTTTTGCTGGGGATTGGAATAACTGGAGTGTCCCTAGGGTTCATCCCGGTTTTTAGTGTCCTTTAAGAGACATAGCATGTTCACAATGCATGTTCCAAATTCTGGATGCAATTCAGCAGTCTATATGAAGATATTTCAACAAATTAAAATTTCAGTGACAAATGTAATTTTTTGTTCCAGTCTTGTCTGCAAATTTTTCCATTCTTTCATACATTGGAATCCACAATAATGCTGATTGCTTAAAAGTATGTTTACATAGTTCTCATTATATACCACAAAAAGGTGCATTTAGCAAAGTCTTCAGGCCTGGAATAGTTAAGCCAACATTTGAGCATCTCCAAGTATGTATTGAGAAAAGATCTGTAATCAAGGAGTCAATTTTTGGTTTCAAAGACAGCAAACTGAGGCACAAAAAATAACATGCTCATACATATGTAAATGCTGCAGAAAATTCTGGGATTAAATTCAAGTGTGCTCAGAGCTTTCAAAAACTCTGGGTTAGATTATCAAACAGCTCTTGCAGATTTGGCATGGTTTCCCAGTTCCAAACAAAGAAGAGAAATGTCTCTATAGTCAGTTAAGGACATCACACAGTATTCTGTTAAATTATTCTACAATCCCTTGATATCAGGAGAAAAAAGTTGTCATCTAGGACTTCAGAACAGCACTTTGAATAGAAATGTTTGAACTATCAGAGTGCCTTAGCACAGTGGATGCTATTCCTGGCTTCCAGAATGATGGACATTGGCCTGTATTTGGCTCTTAGTACTGGACAAGATAAGGTGAAGATGGAGGGTGAGGGTTTTAAGCTGTCCTGGGAAAACACTATGCTTGTACAGTTTTTTGAATGAAACAAAATACGCTGTGCTGTAGCAACCTAAAATACAGAGTTTAACTTTGAGTGTAGCAAGGTGTATTGACATCCTTTTGAGCTGTTATAATACCCGGATGTTAAAAGTTTATCTGGGCCTAGATTTCAGTGTGTGAGCACAGAATTGTCTTTTGTTCCTTCTTTCCTCATCATAGCTCATTTGTAAGTATTACAGATAATCACCAAACAAAATGCCAAACTCTTAGCTCATTGTCTGAGTTCTTTGTTCCATAATTATATACGAGAACTAAACTCATGGTTAGCTACTGCAGTACTGTGTTATCAGTGCAACAAAACACAGAAGGGAGATTTATAGCATGCCTGATGTTACGAATTACTTACACATGACAGGCAGAAGAAATAGCTAATAGTGGGACTAGCTATTAAGTGTACAGCTATTCTTTCACAGCTAGGATCCCATACAGGGCTATCCACCACAGTTCAAAGCCTTCACCCACCAGTGTGTTATTTACTCTCACATTTGTCGTGTTCATGCTCTTTTCTCTCTCCTGAGAAAAGCAGGAGCAGTGCATGTTTTGTTTTCACATTTTAATTGCCTTAGGGAAAGAATCTGCCACAGATACAAAAACATTTGAATTCATCTTTCTCCAACTGTTCTTGGAAAAGAAACGAACATGTTTATACAATACAGGACAGACTTGGCAACTGTTACATGGATGGTGCCTTCCCACAGATCATACAGTGCCTCAGTCTATTAATGACCTAAACTCCGTGCAGCAGTGCCCTTGGAAAACTTCTGCTGCTAGCAAATGCTGAATCAGAAACACTCCCAAAACAAATCTGGTGTAAATTGACTTAATTATCTAAAGCTTCCAGGAGCTTGGGGATTTGCAACAAAGTATTTATAAAAGCTTAAAAACAAGGAGTAAAAAATTAGCACATCTTCCCATATGAGCAATAAATCTTAATCATTCAAGTCTCATGTATGTATAATTAACAAGGATGTTAATGGATATTATAGGCTGAAACAGAAATATTTGCTTCTTACCAGAGTCAATAAAAGGTCCCAGGGTCAAGCATTGGTTCATAATTCAATGGTCATGAGTATTATCTTTCTGTCTTCACCATCTCTCAGCATCTTCCATTCAACACCCATCATTTCCATTGACTTTAGCAAGAGGATTTTTCCCTATTTCTTAATAAACCAGGTAGCAATATCTAATAACTCTCTCCATATCTGTGCAGCATGTTTATTTGTCTAAGTTTACCTGTGTTCTGTAACTCATTTACCTCTTTCTATACGGCTGAAGATGTCTGGATATCCATGAGGCTGAACCAAGCTGGAGCTTCATTTTATGCACAATGGGGACAGA
Organism: Sinosuthora webbiana; assembly: GCA_013397395.1. NCBI lineage: Eukaryota > Metazoa > Chordata > Aves > Passeriformes > Sylviidae > Sinosuthora > Sinosuthora webbiana. Next base: position 3,153,397 of record VXBN01031006.1, read on the forward strand.
CTGTAGGACATTTTTCCAGCTAACATCAATGCCATGAATAGGGATCATAACTGGCACAAAGCAGGTAAATAAGGAGTTGTATTTCTCTTACTTTTAGGATAATGAGAATCAAGATAATGACAAACAGAAGAATCATTTGTGTATCCGTCTGAGATCTACAACCCACAGAAGGGTCTCTGGATTAAGCAAGTGCCCATCACATGATGTGATATGATAAAGCTGCTGGGTTTTTTTTTGTTTTGAGAACACTAAAATTACAATATTTTCAGATGTCTCAGTATCTCTCTTCTGTCAAAACACACAAGTCCCTGAAAGTAAGTTAAAAATTCTCCAAACCTGCAAGATCAAGTTAAAATGCTCTCATAACCCTCATCAAATATTGGGTAAATAGCTCCAAATCAAACCAATGCAAAAAAGAAAATTAAATTTAAGAGATCGAGGGAAGGAAATTATCAAGATGGGGTATTTGGAATAAACACTTGATTACATTGCTTCACTCCATAACCTAGAGTCAGATTAACCTACCGAGAAATAATAACAAGTGATTTGGGGAATGTTTTCTTGGGCCTGTTGAGCTGTTTGGGAGGTTTTCTGTATAGTGGAGCAGACTAATGGGATGGCCATTTTCTATCTGAATGATGTTTCATGGAAGAGAGGGCTTGGGTATATTTGCATTTTCTGAATTGGCCTCTAGCATGCACTTTAATTCTCACTGTATTTCTTTAACAGTCATGCCCTCTCTTTGTGAGTGACAAAGGCCATTAGTTGAACAACCACAACAATTCATTACCTTAATTAAAGAGACTATTTAATATGCAAAAGTCTAAATTTTCTAAAAGATATAATAAACATAGTCTTTTGCACTCCTTGAATATTCACGGTACCCCTCCAGCATGAGGTTTCTGACCCAACCAAAAGATGAACCGTTTTCTGATACCAGTGTTTGAATAGTGTCAAAAGTAACCTTAATAATCTATTCCATCCTTCACTACCCATCCATTAGTCCTGCTTTTATCTCCTGTCTTTTATGTCACCTCTTGGAACAATGTGAAGAAATTGATACTCTACCCTGGAGAGTAGAGTACTGCTTCCTGCCCACTAGGATGTGTGCATTTCATGGATATCTATCACACCATTTCTTCTCCTAAAAAGAAAATGGCACAGTCATGTCATTATGCACTTCTCATTTGTAAAATATCATGAAGTTTCCAAGTGCAAGGTCCTGCAGGTGGGTTGGGATGAAGGGATTGAGAGCAGCCCTGCAGGAGAAGGACTTGGCTGTACCTTTAGATGAGAAATTGACCCTGAGCCAACAACACATGCTTACAGCCCAGGAAGCCAACCTCTACATGCAAAGAAGTGGGCAGCAAGTCAAGGGAGGTGATCCTGACCCTCTTCTCTGCTATTGTGACACCCAACCTGGATCACTGCATCCAGTTCTGGGGTCCTCAGCACAGCAAAGAAATCGATCTGCTGGAGTGGGTTCAGTTTAGGGCCACAAACATGGGTTGGAACACTTCTTGATGAGGACAGGATGAGAGAGCTGGGAGTTTCCAGCTTGGAGAAGAGAAAGCTCTGGGGAGATCCCATTGCAGCCTTTCAATATTTAAAGGGGGCTTGTTGGAAAGACGGAGAGAAATGTTTTTGCAGAACCTGTTGCAAAGGGCAAAGCAGGTTTTAAGCTAAGTTAAACATGATATAAGGAAGAAAAAAAAATGCAATGAGGGTAGTGAACCACTGAAATGAGTTGCCCAGCAAGATGGTAATTATCACATCCCTGAAGCATTAGAGGTCAGGTTGTACAGGGCTCTGACTAACTTGATCTATTTGAAAGTGTCCCTGCTTATTGCAGGAGCCAGAGTTGGACTAGATGATCCTTAAAATTCCCTTCCAATCCAAAGTATTCTCTGATAATAAGGTATCAGTTTACCATATTCCTTTGACCCATACACCCAGACCTGCACCTGTAATCAGGATTCAGCTTCTGTCTTGACACTCGTGAATATTTACACAAACAAATATGCATGCATTATGTATTTTTGTGTTTGCATAGATTATAGTACAGCTGAGGCTGAAGGAGGTTTACAAGCACACCAAAAAGAAAAATTAAGTCTGAAAAAATCCAAAGGCAAAATATGTTTATTTTAAATAAATACATTATTACAAACAAACCCTTGATTTTGTCATTGAAGTACTTTTAGAGAAGTAACTCACAGATTATGCCTGCACAGGCATCCTCTTTAACTGGCACAAGAACTCTTACAAAATCATTTTTACTTCCAAAGAGGGTGGCCAGCACCTTCACTTATTTGTCAAAACACCTGACTATACCTTTATTTCACAACTCTCTGAGCTGATGTTCATCCAAAAATTGAATGTTTTTACAATAAAATTAAACAATTTACATTTGTATAGTGCTGCCCATCTGGTAATCTCAAAAAGCAGAAAAACATTAATTAAGCCTCAGAAGTTGTTGGAAGATAATGTAGCTAAATATATTTCTTTAATTAATCTTTCCTTTATTTCACTCCCAGAGGTGCATGGGTCCACTTAAGTTAATATTCAGACAAAATTTTCCTGCATTCCAGTCTTGGATAAGCTATTTTTGGTCTATTTAAATGCATCAGTTAGTATGGAACTGCACAAGAGATACATTAAGAGTAGAGGGAAAGTTTTCCTTCTTACACAAAGATGACTTCCCAACCACCACCTTCTCAGCCACAATTTTAGTGGCTCAGTATAAATCCTTTTACCTTTTCTATATTGGTTAGTAACATGCCTGCCCTTCATCTTTTGTAGCTAATGAAAGAAAAGATTTTATGTAATCAGTGAAGAGACTGAGAAAATAGTAATCCTTATATGAGCTAGTCCAGACCACATTTCACCCAGGTTTTTGCCAGGAGCTGCCATCCAAAGCAGCCACATGTGCATGTCAGTCTGCAAACTGTTGAAAGTCCAATTCTCTCTTCTTTGAAATTGTAATAGTAGTCATTTGGTAATATTACTTAAATGGTTTAGAAATGCTTAAAAAAGGACTCAATGATTGTAAAAGGATGATTAAGTAAGAACTGATAAGGAACACACAGGAAAAGACAGGTTAAATATCCAGTCCAAAGGGGAAGAAACAAGAACAAAATGAGAGGAATTGTTCAACTACACAACAAATGAAGTCCTTGGTCTTCTCAAGTGCAGGGTTTGAAATTTTTGGATTTATGTAACAGATATAAACCATCTCCTGGTTTAATAATTGGTTTTGGGGAATCTCATTTGACTTTGGTTTTGTTTTGTAAACCTAAGCCAGACTTTCTCAATTTCAGTCAAAAATTTGACTTGAGTGTCTTCAGTGGCATTCCTCCAAAAGGGTCTTGAAAGGACATCAGCAAAATATTTAGCAATATCAAAGAACCTCCAGGTCACCCCTACAATGTCAATTTATGCCAATTCACCATTAAATACTCCATAAAACAGCATCCGTTTGCTCTGCTCAGAGTCAGCCAGAAGATAAGAGATTGGCTGGGATACTGAAGGTGATTCTTGAGCTGATTGATAGAGATCACAGAGGCTTAGTTCAGGGACTACAGCCAGGTTTAAGTGACAGAAGTGCTCTCAAATTTATCCACTCAACAGAATCCTTTAAAGGACTGTAATTGTTTTGCTTTATAGACAGTAGAAAACTTGTATCTCAAGCTCTGTGGGTCTTCCTATTGTCCCTGATAAATACATTGGGATTTTGAACGTAAGAAACAAAAATTTATTCAGTTTTGAAACGAATAAGTGTAAGATGTTGAATGACAATGTAATCAGATGCTACCATAAGGGAATAGTAAAAGGAACTAAACTTTGGAACCCAAATATCTTATTTAAATAAGGATCAATGGTGGGGCAATGTTTAAAATTTAGAACATAGGAGTATTTCATTGGCATATATCAGGGAACAGAACAAATTAAAACAGTTATTTATTAGTTTTCTTTTTATGCAGAAAGCATGCTTTTTAGGGAGAGTTCAGATTGAAATGGATTGAAGAAGGAGGAAACAGAAAGTTGTTATGGAAAGAAATTACACACTACCAGTTCTAGGAGACAAAGGAAGGCTAAGGTACCTTTGAAGATACTCAACTTTAAAGGCAACTGTTTTGCAAACCTCACTTCACTTGTGCAGATAAAGTGATTGCTGAGTTTCCTTTTCCACTTTGTATTGTTTTAGAATTTTTTATTCTTTTACTGTGATGGACATAAGGGCATAACTTATCTACAAAGGCAAACAGAAGGATGGCACATATTTTTGAATTATCTAGTAAACACCATCTGAGAAAAGGCGGGTTGGGGGCATGTACATGTCACTGCCACATCAATGAAAATACCATTGTGTAAAGAGAGGGATCTGCTTCAATCCCAGGATCTGTTGTTGATGTATCTAATGATACAGTCTGTGCCTGTGATGTGCTTTACAGATTTGTGAGTCCCTCAGATGTGTAATGAGAATTCGTCCTTGAAATCTTGCATTGGATGAGTCATTCAGTTCTTTCTCTTCATTTAAATGTACAGAACAAGGTACATTATTTCTTCATGTCCATTGCCCTCTGGGGTTGCTCTGCCTGATGCACACTGACAATCTTCTTTATGTCTTTATCTGAAGCCTCCGTCCAGCACATCAGAGCTCACTGCAGGGAAGACAGAAGGCATTTGCATATATGCATTTGCATATATCCCAGTGAGTCACAGATCTTCTTATGGGTCATTACAGATTTTCCTCTCTCACATGGTCCTGGTGTGTGGTCTCCTTTCCAGTAACCCATCCCCATCCACAAGTTAGCACAGCTTTTCCAGGTATGTCCTAGCCTGGTGGAACAGAGGTTTCCTAGGGACCTGTTGTCCCCTCCTGTTCCTGGGCACACAGGACAAGCAAGCTGTCATGAGGTGTCTGAACTTGTCCTTGACCACACTCTGAGTAGGGCACAGGAGTGTGTGTCCTGTTGGCCTGCAGGCCAGCAGCAGGACCAGCTTCCCCCAAAACTCCATCCATCAGCTGTGTGAGAAGAGCATAGTGTCCAAAGGCATTGAGTTCAGATTTGCCAGATAGTTTGTTTAATGTCCAGGAAATAGACTATGGCTCTGTACATTTTGAGTTAGAATTCGAATATCTGTTATAGGAACCCACGAACAGAATTCAATGGAAATTCCAGGGTATTTTCCCACTCTAGTAAAAATAGGTAAATATTTCATTTGTTACTATACATTAGGTCAGCAAAAAGACAGGTCTGCCCTTACCAGACAGGAATAAGATATAATGAATCACTGTTTTTTAGATAAAAGGTCCCAGCTGATTATTGCTGAAAGATATTAGAATTTGCAATAATTTTTCTTTTAATTTTTTACCTCACAGGGAACCTCACACACTCTTTAAGTGGTTCCCTTTTGTTCCAGGATCATTTCAGAAGCACACATGACCTGGAATCATACTATTGTGTAATTGCTGCAACTAATTTTTCCAGTCTGTTTGGGCCTCACTGACAAGAAGACAAGCTGTTTTATTTCTTTCCACTTTGAGGATATCATAACATGAGGAGAAAAACACCAGGCATAATGAGACAGAATTATGTTATAAATCCTCAGAGGGAAATATATTTTCTCAATATTCTTGGCACAGAACTTTGCAGAATGACCTAGTTGGTAAGTGGCAAGAAACAAAAAGTTAAGTAGCATAGTATAAACAAAATCCTGCCCTAAGGAACATCAAACTGAAAAAAAAACCCTGCAATTATCACTTAGGCATTATCCCCTTCACATTTCTCCTGTCTTTCATGCAGATATCTTTAAATTATGGAATGTCTGATTTCATTTTCCAGTGATTGGTGTAGGATTACAATCCACTCTCTTTTTGACTTACTTCAGCTTTGTATATTCCTCACACAAGAGTCCTAATCTAGAACCAGTCTGCCCAAAATATATTTAATTTCCAAACCCCAGCATAGTAATAATAACTTGTCCCATGAATTCTAAGAAAATTTACTTTTCAGTAAATAATATAAATACCTCCAGTCATGTAGTGGCATCCCAAATAACAATGGTGTTTTCATTATACCCACTGCCACAAATTTATTGCTAAATTGTAATTTGGTTTCTGCAATAGGACTGCATAAAATGATCTCACATGAATATTCTGCAGGCTGCTTGAAATGCATTTTTAAAATGTCTCTTAAAATAAAAAGTGTATTTGGGTGAATTAATCAATAGCAATAGAATAGTGGGGGAAATGCAAACATTTCACCTATTTCTGTTTTAAATATCTATTCAAAATGAAAAAATATCAGGACTTCCCTTACCATTATCTGTAAAGGTCAGTTAGAAAAAAGAATCAAATTTAAGCTGATGAAAAATTGAAGATAATAAAGGTTACCTCTTGTTAAGCACTCGGGAAAAGCTTAGAGATGTAACTTGTCCAATATTACTGTTGGAGAAATTCTACTCCTGATAAATGCAGTGGCAAAACTAATGATTTGAATAACACAAGGGCAAAACCATGAGTTATTAAAAAACCTCAAACATCTGTAGCTGGGATAACCAACAAGAAAACGACTTCCATATGTCAGACCCACAAGGTGGGACTCTTGGGGCTGTCCTGTGCCAGGAGCTGGACTTCAATGACCCTGATGGGTCCCTTGCAACACAGGATAATCTGTGACTCTACTTGTTTATGTAGAATAAATAGGATTCTATTTGTTTATGTGGAATAAATTGATCGCCACATTCTTTCCCACAGCTTTACTGTTGATCTTGGATTAGATAGATTCTGCCCTTAGATGGTGCAGGGATAATGTCTCCTGCTCAGTATCCAACACAAGGGATGTTAATCAGGTTTGTGGATGTTACTGTGTATGTGAATTAGGTAAAAATACAAAGGACTTCCTTCGTATGTGCTCCACTTTGATCTGAGAAGTAGAATGACTGTGATTAATAGAGACATCACTGAATGCATTTCCAGCAAAGTTGGCACTTATTCTTTTGTCTTAAGTAGAAGTCTGAGGATGTAAAAAATCAATTTTCTCTCAGAGAATATATAATAAAAAATAACATCCAAAGAGGGGGGGTAGTTGCTAATTCCACAAATTTGTGTAAGTTTCTACCTCGATTTTAGATAAACTTCGTTCTCATGAAACTGATTACCTTCAAACTGACAGAGGTCAAGAAGGTCCGTGGCAGAATTAAGCTTTGATAAAGACTCAATGAGGTGACATTCAGTCAAAAATCATTTGTCTTTTTTCAAAAATTAACATTGTTCCTGAGGTCTGTAAAATCTAAAATAGAGAAATAAAGTTACAGACATAAAACTGTGGCAGGGAGGCAAAGAAAAGCAGAGAGTTTTCTCTAGAACCTGAGTCTAGAGCTTTCCAGAAGCTCAGGGTTGTGTCTCAGAGGTGTCAAGTAAAAAAATCTCATCCTCAGAAGACACCATTTAGAATTGACTGCAACACAGAAGACACTGTTCTGAGCAAAACTAAAGCTCGTAAAAAGAAACCCCCTTGGACCTGTCAGTCAGGGGAAGTTGTTTTATAACCAATTTTTTATTTTTACTCTGTCTTTTCCGTTTGCTGACAGTTTTACATAATCTAGTTTATGGCCTAATAAATCCAGCTTATTAAGTGATAGCAACCTGTCTTTATTTTCTCTGGTGAAGTCACTATAAGAAAAAGGCTGAAGCAAGTCTTTATCACCTTCCACATTGATCCCTTAATTATAAACAAGCCTTCTGGAAGGAGGAGTTTGTTGGTCACCCATCACCTGGAGTAATCTTTAAAGGTTTTCTTGATTTGAGAATGGTTCAGTGGAGGACAGTTAACATCTGCCAGTGTTATACTCCAGCATGCATCTGTCTTTTGAAAACTGGAAGATATCTGTAACTTACCTAGAGGTAAGGATAGAGAGGCACTAGAAAATATTACCAGAAGCATTTGTAGAGTCTCTGATATTTAAGTTTTTAAAAACATGCAAATGCCTATTAAGAATGTTTCTGGTATAAATGACCCTGCTTTGGGCAAAGATTGGGCTAAATGCTATCTCTTCCAGGATGCTGTTCCTTCACATTTCTCCTTATCAGACATTCTGAAAGATCAGCACCATCTGCATAGAAATCCTTCTTCAGAATACTTTCCTCTGTGTGACTTATATAGAAAAAGCCAGTCTAAAATGTTGAAATAAGTAGTACATAAGCTGTTTATTATTTTGCATACTCAAACGTCCAAGATACAAATAGGATAAAAGACTCATGGATAATTAAGCTTCAGGAAAGCTAAAAAAGGCCAAGGACAACATCGCTGAAAATACACATTATTCTTAACTCCTCCAGGTCAATATCTTTCTACAGCTCTCTCAAGCTTCATTAAGAGGATGAAAGACATGATGCATTTAGAGGAGTCCTGATTCTGTAAAATATCCCATTGTCTTTCTAGCTTAGTCTTATCACCTCATACTCAACTATTAAAAATAAAAAATCCTGTGAGTGAACTCCTCCCTCCCATATGCATATTGTGTTCACAAAGCTTTTCCATAATCTCTGAACTCTTTTGGTGTTAACCCCATGACAGATAACCAGCTTCCACAGAGATTTCTTAGCTAAGATCATAGAGCTTAAGTTTTTCATATCCTACATAACTAAGCCTTCCAGCTAAAGTATATTTATAAAGCTTGAGGCAGACTCGATCCTTTCTTGTATTGTCAACAGATTCATTAATTATCATCTATTTCTTTCACAGGGGAAGGCTGGGGACTCTCAGAATGTACTTTGTCCTTATATATAATCATACTATCTTTCTAGCATTAGTGAAGGATTGGGTTTTTTATTTTATATATAGATTTTAAAAATATGATAAAACATCTTGAAAAATAGCAATAAGTAAATGAAGAAAATCCAGAAGGAGGTTACAAAATAGAGGACAAAATGAAAGGACCAGTTCAGGAAGAATAGAAACAAGGGAAATTTTGTAAAGTCTCTGTCTCAGAGGCAAGAGATTTCAGTTCTATCTCTTGTCTCTACTGCTGGCCAGCTACATGTGCTAGAAACCTCAGTTGGCTCTTCCCTTGCCTCAGTGTAGATCTCAGCATCACACTGCTCACCTCCTGGGTGAATACTGGCCACTCCCTGCTGCATGGAATATGAAATTCCATCCTATCAAGTCCCTGGGATTCACTAGGGCAGAGCCCAGTTGCGAAATCCAAGGTTGGCTTGTCCTACAGCAAGCCTGTATTAAATTTTTCTGAGTCTCTCTGAGCTTCTGGTAATTATCAGTTCATGCTTCCCAATGCACAGGGTTACTTAGAATTTTGTCATCTGTGCTGTTTTTTGATCTCAGTGTCTTAGAAAAGCTGCAGCTATGGACCTACTTATATAGATATTTACAGCCAGAGATCTGTGTGTGATCCAGATAGGAGAGCCCACACTGCAATCAGCAGAGATCCAGCCAACAGTTCATTGTTCAGCTCAGTGTAAAGCTGGACCGTACACTTGGTTAGTCATAACATCTGATCACAGATGCACAGGCTAGGGAAAATCCCTGCCACTTCCATAACTTCTGAATGAGTCCATCATCCCACCTTCAAACTGTTTTCCCAGTATCCAGTCAGGTCATAAAGCTCCAGAGCATTCTCCATCGTATCTAAAATAAACCCTGTATGCCATGCACTGGTTTTTTGTTTGTTTGTTTGTTTGTTTGTTTTTTTGTTTGTTTTTCCACTTCTCAACCTCCCCAATCAGTTTAAAGCATAATAATCCATTTACAATATATGGTTGGCATTTACTTATTGTCTGTTTGGAATAATTTCTTCTCTTTATCAGGTTTGTGAAGAGACAGAAAATCCAACCAGCCTTCATGAGTCTTGCAGTGTACAGCAGGAATATGGCATTTTTCTTATCTCCAATGTTGCTTTCAGTGAAGCACTGACTAAACCTATTTACATATGCCCACAAATGTCTATCAATCTCGTTACAATAAAACCCTGTTAAACCTTGCAATTTTCTTCTTTGTCTGAAAGCATTTTTTCCTCTTTCAAATATAATTTCAATATATCAAACACCATATTTTTATAGCCTTTTTAAATAGCTAACCCAGAATTGTCTTGCTCTTTTCACATGAGGAACATAACTAATAGATTTGCTTTAGCAAATCTCTATATTTTTTTAAAGCAACCTTAGACAAATAATATAATATAAATTATTTTTTTTCTGATTCCTCTTGCAGAACCTTAATAACTGCTTCCTCTTTTAACACCTTTTACAATCTGACAAATAGACCTTCTAAAAATGGCATATTTCCCCCAGGTGAAAATGTGCTTTTCCTTCCTCTGAAATCATAAATAACAATGTGAAAAGGACTAATTTTTTTCTTCCCACAACAAATTTGAAGGTCATCTGCTTTAAATGTTGAAATAGAATCGAGGCTGAGGACAGAAAAAGAAAAGGTGACTATTTCACCATATGAAAAAAAATTGTCTTATGGCCACAGCCTGTACATAAATTAGGGTAATCTGACCCACTGTCAGGTAATAATACAGATCAGAATTTTTCAGCCATCACCACAGGTATAGATCTGATTAATCTTGCTCAAGCTAGAACACAACTTTTGGTAAGTCATACACTGTGGCCCACTGGATACTACTCCAAGTGGAAGCTCCTTAGGACAGAGACCTCCCACTGCTCAGACAGTGCTTAGTGCAATCAAATCTTGGATAATGTCAAACTTCCCTTGACATTAGGACACAGCCTGTTGCTTACTTAGATTTAAGTAAGCTTACATTTTCTCTCAGACTTCTTCAGCTATGACTTCTTATTCAGAATTCACTGGTAGTGTATATCCAGAATGGACCAGTCTCCACTCTGAGGATACAAAACCACCTTGGCCTTGCTAAACACTTGGGTAATTCACCACACCAGAAGGGAAAATAGTATACAATCAATTGTCCAACCATAATTTTTTTTAGCCACCTTGCATAAGCCACTGTATCTTAATAAAACTGGACATTACAATGGCACATTTCTTCCTTCTCCTTATGAAAAGTGTCATTAACTGGGACTTTCCCCAGATTCTATGGTATTACATCTGTATAACTTCTTTAATTACTTTAACATTCACCTAAGCTCCCTTTTACTTCCCTAATTTCAATATGATTTGGGAAGAACTTATGGAAAAAGAAATGAAAAACTCCCTAGTATGATGGACAATGTTTAAAAATTAGGACCTGCATTTATAAGCATATCTGCAAGTGTGATAAACATTCCTTAGACCTTTGTGACTGCAGTTTGAAAGTTTGAATAGACCAGAGAGGTTTATTTGACCCAAAATGCGATTTCAAGTTGAGGAAAGATATTACTGACTCTTCTGAACCCAACAAACAGCTATATTCTTAAAATGAAGTTAGAAATATAAAGAAATTATTATTTAAATGAAAATTATTCACAATTATAATGTTTTCTAATTGGAAACCTTTTTGTAAGATTTGCCTGGATCTAGTTTTAAAATTTTAGTTCTAGATTTTTGACTCTCAGTTGTTTTCCAGGTTTTATTTGCTGAGAGAGGTTAAATACTTTTATTTTGCTCCACTTGTTTTCAGTTTGGTCAGTGAATTTAAACTTTGGAAATTTTCACAGTGGTAGCTAAACACCAGTTGCATTTAAGGTGTATGTATTTCTCTTTGTGGCAAGGGCAATGGGGAGCTGGAAAGTATTCTGGTTTTGTCAAGATGCTTTCTAAATGCAGTTCACAGGGAGCTGATCCACCTTCTGCATGAAGCAGGTGGCTCACATAAATTTTTTGGGGACCTGTTGTGTAAGGATTGCATACAGTGATTTCAGTTGTAATTGTGTGCTACAATAAGGAAGCACAAGGCCATGGGAGCTATAAAATCTGTGTCCTGCAGGACAGAATTTCAGCACTGCAGGAACTTGAACTCAGAGGAATGCGTTCTGGAGGAAAGAATATAGATATTTTAAGTCCAAAGATATGTATGTGTATGTTAGATTTAAATAATTAGGCTCCATGTTTATAATTTTCATACTGAGCAAATACATGTTTAAATCTGATGGTAACATTAAAACACAGGTTAGAATTTTCTTAAACTGAAATAATATAATCTTCATAAATTAAGTCTTAATGTCATACAATTAAAAGCAAAGCATAATAATCTAAAATCCTCTCTTATTCAATGAGTCTTTAAAGTGATTACAGGTTTCTTACCCAATACATTGACCATGCCCACTGCATGACGTTAACATATTAGCCAAAGAACATTTATTATAGCTTTTTACAGACCCATGCAACTTTGATTTAAAGTCATGCATTCTAATATGTTTTGACAAGTAAATTGCTTGCCTTTTTTCCTTGATAGCCAACCATATAAATAATGCATGCATAGTAATAGCTAGAGCAATAATGTAAAAGTCAAGTAAGGAGACACATGCAGCATGTTAATGATAAAGGTTCTCTACCCATTTCAAACAGGAAGGAAAAATAAACAGCTATAAAATATATGAAAGAGAGGAATCCAATCCTTAAAAAAAACAGTTTTTAAATGACCATGATAAGTTCTAGTGGATACTGAAAGGGCATTTGTTAAAGTCCATCATAAAAAAACAAAACATTTTGGGAAACCTCAAATCCTTTTCCTTCTCAAGGGAGGATTGATTCAGCATGCAGAAGCTGAAGCATGACCAGCAGCAGAAGTGCTTCACCAAACATCTTCCCCACAGGAAAATCCATGGTTTGACTAGGCACGGAGGCTAACAGGAAGCTCTCTTGTCTCCATCTGAAGACCTAAAGAGAAAGAGACATCAATAATTTGCCAAATCTTATTGGTTAGGTGAGAGACCAAATAGGTTAGGTGACCAAATCTGAGAATTATACAATAAAACTATTTTTAATGTAAAAAAAAAATTTTTTTGTGGTCTGTCATCTCTCTTTAAAAAAAAAACCTCTTACATTTGAACCGAGGTAATGAAATACTGCAAGTCTTTCAGAAGAGCTTGGAAATTTTCTGACAAAATATTTTTTCCATACCTTAGGGGTCTGACCACAGAGTCATTGTGAATTATTTAGACTTTAATGAATGCTACAACCAAGTTAGACAAGCACTGCCAATTCAGCCCTTTTCTGTAAGCTACAAATCAGTTGCAGACCTGGCCTGATTTCTTTGTAGCTGTTACTTACAAGATGTTCACGGAGTAGTACAGTCAAATTTTGAATGATCATGTTCATGGCTAGAAACAACTTTACATTGTTACTTCCTGAGAGTTGTGGCACCTGCTGGAAGAGCAAAGAAATAATTAAACACTGTCATAGACATTTAGAGGACTTTTTTTTTCATTCTAATTTTTCTTAACATTGAAATGTAATTTGGTGAACATTTGTATGCTTTTCACAAGAAACTGATGCTTTCATCAGGTCATTCCTAAAAAGTAGTCAAAACAGAGAAGACCCCAATTTAAGGTACTGTAAATGTGTTCAAGCACAATCCTGTAGCTGAGTTTTCAATTCTCAGAAACACAAGCAGTAAAGGAATTCAGCCAGTGGTTCCCAGGTTTACAAGGGGAAATTTGTGTCATTTGATCCATTTAGAATAAATCTGTTGCTATCAGATTTTATTTCAACCATTGTAATACAATTCACATTGAAAAGGTAAGTTTTCTACACTCTTTTCAAAAATCTGTGATATTTTTTCTTTCTCTCAGGAAAGTCTTGGACTAACTTGTATAAAACCAATGTTCTATTATTCAAACTGTAAGATGTGGTTTTTATTATAGGAATTTGGTGCCCATTCTTCCCATAATTGGTTCTTTTTAATAAAGGAATATAAAAGAATGTGGTTTCAAATGCAATTATTATTTGAATAACACAACAGATGCAGACAAATTGTCTTTTGTTTTATATTTTTAGTAGCTGCCAGCACTCATTTCTGATCAGTTTATCAGCATGTCATTTAAATGCTCATATTTTCTCAGACAAACTCTATGATTAGCCACTTAAATACCATCATTTTGTTCTTTTAAACAATTGCTATAAAGAGAAAGTCTTTGCTATATCAGCAAAAGATTTGAACATGAATTATGCAATATGGGTGCTGCAGCTATAAATAATAAGAATGATCTGATAGGAATGCTTAAAATATATAATTTTATTGAAATCATGTTGAAACACACATACAGCACATTATTCGTAATAATGATATTTTAGCAGAAAGAATGCTTGTGCATTGCAAATATAACCCAATCTTCCTCCTGTCCATTTTTCCCTCCAAAGGGCAAGGAGCAGGGTGGAAGTACAATCAAAAGGCTCTAACCTTGAGTAGGCTCACATGATAATAAAATGTGGTACCACAGTGAAAGAACACAAGACTATGTGATTGTTCTAAGAATTAAATATCATAGTTTTATAAAAATCACAAATGTGATTTCTGAAAGTATTTGCTGCCTTCTGACAATCTTTTAAACAAGAGGTCTTGCATGTGCGTATTTGCATGATGCTCTCCTTTGGATTCTCCTGAGAAGTTCATTTTATATCATCTACTCTGCAGGTTTTTTCAATTATTATTTATATTTTTAGAGTATCTTGTAGGCTATGTCCACAGCAGCAACTTTCCCAACCTAAAATTTGACTTACTAACTACAGAATAAACTAAATTGATCAGACAGTGGATTTCACTGTTGTTCTGTTGTGGCAACATCAAGGGGCCCCTTACAATGCTATCATTTCTTTTTCTTATGAGGAAAACCCATTTTTGCTAAACATAATCAACAGTAGATCTCACCACACAGCTATCTCAGCTTAACAAGGTTTCTGGTTAGAGTTATAGTGAAAACTGTAAAAGTGAGCTCCTAACACACTGCTCTTTGGCCAGTAAGATCTTCTCTTTCTCTAGCATTAAGATTGTACATATATTTTTATGAATGAGAACTTATTTTTGCAATAAAGGAAAATTTACATATTGTCTGTCAAATGTGTGACTGAAGAAAGAAAGTGCAGAGTTTCAAAAGGGAAATTTTTTCAGTCTTTAGAAAAAAAAACTTGTAACTTGAAAAGTTAATTTTTTTTTTTTTTTTTTTTTTTTTTTTTTTTTTTTTTTTTTTACAGGGGCCTCTTGACTAATGACACCAGAACTGAATGTAGCTTCAAACTTTTTTGTCTTTTCTAATTAAGTTAAAATTTAAAATACAAATGGAATATCAAAGTCTTTAACATAGTGAAGACATTTCAAATTTTCTGATGTGGACCTTAAGTGACCAAGAGTAAAATATTTGAGATAATATTTCTAAAAGTAAAAGAATTTGCAGTGAGATGACAAATAAGTGCTGAATTCTCTTAGGACTGAGGGCTGCAGTTGGAAGTTACAGGGAATCACCCAGACCTTAGAAGTATTTGACTCTGAACCAAGGGAAAAGTTTGGATTTTAGAGGTATCAAAATACCTGTAGACCAAACCTGCTTACTTTTAAGTTCAATCAAAAAACAACAACAACAACAACAACAACAGTCGGTTTTCTTACCATTAGTCATAGTATAGCTGAGATCAACTGAATTGAATTCAACTGATGCTTCTGATAACAATTATTTAACATTCCAAAGGGCTAAAAACATATGTGAAACAAATTGGCCACAAAATGAAAATTGCAGCATGGCCGGAAAGGTTTTATTTTGATTAAAAACCAGTGAATGCAAATGCTCTTTGTAAAGTAGCAAAGCCCTTAGGAGGTGTTTAAGAAGCCTCCTGTTACTTGGCAAATTATAGGGTAAATGAAAAAAAAGAAAAAAAGAAAACAAAATGAATAGGCATAGGAGGAACAAAATTTCCATATCAATCTGCAGAAATAATGGGAGATCAAACTGAGCTTACTGTACCAGGGAAGAGGAAAACAGCCTGTGTTTTGGGTAACAAAATCTGTGGAGGAAGAAAATAATGGAGAAAAATATTTTTTGTTATGGAAAGCACAGATCCCACTAAAACACTGACATGGGTGCAAAAACTGTGCTACTTGTGTTAGTCAGAGACTGAAATTGTTACACACGTGTGACAATGAATCCAAGCAAATCTTGCTGGACTACTTTATGCCCAAATTACTTGTTCAGTACAGTATTATTATGGGGTTTGGGGGTTTTTTGAGAATTACTAATTACATAACCAAAAAAAACCCAAAACAATTATTAACTTTATTGAATTTTACATTATGGTTTTCATCTCCACTAAGCCTTTCAGTATAAGGGTAGAGCAAAGGTTTAGGATTGTGGCTGAGACATGCCTCTGCAAAAACACAGCCAAATAAAATTCACAGCTGATTCTGGGAAAGTATAGAAGTATAAATGATGCACATTTCTGAGGAGCATAGAACTTGTGGGGACAGTCTGGCCTTGTCTTTAAAGGAAGACAGAGAATTTGCAGTGTCTTTATAGAGCAGGCAGCAAATTCTTACAATTACTACATGGTGGGGAGCCCATTCTGATGACAGCAGCACAGCTTTATTTAAGGTTGTCTGCCTTGGGGAAAATAAGGACATGAGTCAAGCCCACCAGGAACAGAGCCACTGCTACTGAGAAATCTGAGGGTTTCAGTGGCAGAGCTCACACAAGTTACTCCTCTGGAATGAACTTAGTGGTGCAGCACGATGACAAAAGCCACCCAAGCATGTCACCGAGGTCACAGAAAAAAGCTGTTTGCCCAATGAGGAGAGCTATAGAATCTTTCTTTAAAGCTGACACAAAATGCTATGAAAGCTTTAACCAAGTCCCCTCCTTATGAGCTGATAAAATATGATAATGTAAACATCTACATAAAGTCCTTATATTAACCCACATGCTAAAATACTCATTTCAAGTATTGCTGTGGTTGTCCATTACAAAAACTCCCTGTCTTACACTCAAGGATTTCAATAGGAACTGTTTTAGCAGAGTGGTTAGCTTTGCTGTGAAAATCTGGCAGTAGGTGAACTCTTTTGATGTTTTGATAATTGTTAAGCTGTAGCACAGCTGAAGCTAACGTGTTGTTTTGAGAACAGTAATGTGTAATTCTGTGCTATTGATTGCTTATAATTTCAGTTGGTAAACTGATAGTGCTCAGCTGGTATAGCCAATTGAGCAGCTTCTAAAAGGTAGATCTTGCACTGAAACAATAAAAACCCAACAATGGTACTAAGAACTACTTGCATTAATAATAATTATTACTTAATAAGCATATTTAATCTGCAGTAACTTAAAAAAAATCCAAACAGTAAACATTACAGGAAAAAGGAGCACTGCTTCTAACGCTTCAAAACTCAAAACAATGATTTTAAAAAAGTAAAAGAACCCGAGCCAGGTGGCATTCTATGCACTTGTACACTTTGATTGAAGATCACAGTCTTTGTGTTTAATTTCTCATTATTTGTCTTTCAGAGGCAATATAATCTGTGCTGGCATCTGTTTCATTTGACAACTTAATGTAGTCTCCATAGACTTACTTCAACAACGCTTTGTTGTGATTTGACAGTGTGGGTGTCATCCCCAATGACATGCACAGCCATTGCTGAGTCTGCATTTTGACATTTAAGTGGGCTCAGCTGAGAATAAATATCTAAGATGTTTATTTTCATTCACATTCTATTTTGACATTGTATCATTTTAGCAGGTCCAAATCCTTCCCTAAGTAGGTTATTCCCAACTGGAGAGAAAAAGTTCTTTGAGCTGGATGTAAAATTTGACGTCTTTTGGAGAAAATATAACTAGCACTTCAAAAATGAAGAAGTATAAGAGAAATATTTTCTGGTAAAATGAAATTTCCCTTTAACATAGACAAAGTGCAATACCTCAAAAAGGATATAAGTGGGTTTTATTTAGCTTTAGCATTTGTGCATACAAGAATCAGCCAGATGAAATAACTGACATTGTTAGCATTAAAAGTAAATTGTGATGTCAGAAATGGGAAATAGGGTCCATCATGCCAAGGGCAATATTCATCATTATACAGATGATTAGCATACGCCATTTTCTTTCCATGCATATCTTTAGGTGTAAATATCCTTTATCTCTTTAAAAGTTTATATGCACATCCTTTTCTCTGTGTGCATACACTATAATACACCACAGGATCAAAAAGACTTTGTTAAGAGTAATTATGAATTCAAATTCTTTTTTTCTCCAAGAAATTAAAGAAATCATAAATATTCCGCCTAGGAAAAGCGTACAGAAGCCCCATTCTATGAACATATATAGGCTTAGTTTAATATTAATTATGAATCTTCCAAATGAAAGGTCCATCTGCCTCAGAACGCACCTATCTATGCTAACTTTGACCAGAAAGTTTCCTTTTCTTATCTGCAGGCATAAACACCGGGTTTGGTCAGTTGATGTAGAGAAATAACACTATGAAAATGTAGTTTGTCAATGTAAGGGAAGCTAGATCCTTTGATTCAATCTTCTATGGATGAGCAAAGCATTTTTAACATAGTAGACATTATGCATAATATATTTCTATCTATAAATACTGGTGTATTTGTATGTGGGGAATACATTTAGAGATAAGTTTATATTTTATGTATACCTTTATATATTCTTTGTGCCTGCCTAAAAATCTTAAGTTTATATTAATTACTCCTTGGTGCTTTCCCAAATACTGAAACATCTTGGGTAGGAGGGGAAGAAGCAGAGAAATAATGTAAAAATTACAGACTAATTTTCTCAAGAAGAAATACTACCAGACTCCATTATTATCACCAATTTCTTTACCAGCAGAATTTGACAGTTCAAATCACTGATAGAGGTGGTGAGAACTGAGGTACTAATTCTTCAATATTTCATATATTGACATCAGTTTCTCTTGCCAGCAATTACTTTTCACCACAGGAATAGGATTGCCATTGTAATTACGTGATGTATGATTTAGTGAAAACTATTTGACCTCCCTGAAAATTATATCAGCTCAAAGTCCATGCAGACCAGCAAGTAATCTTTCAAAAAATGCGCTCTGTGTAAGTCAAAACCTGCTAGATCTGTGTCTGGTATTAGCATTACAACAACATCATCTACTGGAAGTACTTAGAGGATATAATAAAGTGTCTGTAACTTCTGGAGATTCAGACCAGGGGAACTTCTAATTTTCTATGTTACTCTGTTGACAGAAAATGGAAAGATGCCAGTTACAATCCCAAGTCAACAGAGGACTTTTACTACATGCAGAAATTAATTATATTTCTAATAATAAGAAGAAAGAGAGATCTATTTTCAGCTTTCTGTCCCTGACCCTTGTTACCTAGAACTGCAGCTAGAAGTGTTCCATGCTTTAGAGAGCATCTTAAAGGGGAACTGAAATAACAGCTGATCTACACTAAATATCGAGACATTGGTTTTGGTTACTTTGTTCCTTTGTGATACTCAGCTATATGGGCAAAAAGAAACCCAAATCAAAAAAACCCTTAATTTCCATGTGTTTTTAAAATGTATCTTCTGGATGGTGACGGGTCTTAATGTGAAATACTGACAGTAACACAAAAAAAAGTGTTATATTTATTATGCCTGTTGATGTACTGACACATGATAAGCTCTTAATCGAAAGAGACATGCTAGAAATTGCTAGAAAACTCATGGCATGCATTTTGGAAAGAAGATGAAGAATCTTTAATTTTTCTTGTAGCTTGGAGGGTCCCTTTTTGAGGGAAGAGCACAGATTGCTGGCAGGGCAAGGCAGTGGCTCATTCCAGACAGTGCCTACGGCTGTGCCACCCACAGGTCTGCAAACCATTCCCTTTATAGAATTATTCCTTGGTTTCACAGGCAATGCCTGCACCAGGCAGAATATGAAGCAGCAATGAGCTCCCAAACAGACTGTGTTGTTTTCTGAGGCAAAGTCCTCAGAGAAGAGGTTTATTATCCTGCCCATAGACCAGTGGCTAAAATGCAGTCTCACACTCCCAATGCCTTCCATGACATCTGCAAAATTCAAAAAACTGATCAAAAATGGTGGAAAAAGAAAAGTACCAACCCACATAAAACTACATTGTCTTAGTAACTAACATTTTTTAACATAGAGAAAACATAGAAGTTTGCACTCCCGACAGTCAAAAGTTGTGTAGGCAAGAACAGGAAATTTGAAGCCTCTGTTGGGACCTTGTAACAGCAGAACATCAGAGGTTTTTTAAAGGGGACAGGGAATGTGTTTCATGTAGAAGAGATTCTTCACAAGCAAAGTAGGTGTTTTAGAAAAGCAGTCTCTAAAAATGAGATTATTGTGGGTTTTTTTGAAGGTATAAACATTTATCTCTAGCCTCTGGACATAAAGCCAGGAAGATACTTCCAAAATTTTAATAACATTGCAACCACTGGCCTCTATGGTTCTAACAGCCTGTTTGACAGGATGCAACAGAAAGGTGAAATTCCACCTGGGATATATGACTCTAAGAAATGCCAGATTGAACATAATGAAAATGAAATCCCAAACCACAGGAAACCAGTGAAAGTCATGTCATTAGGTCCAGCCTTTCACAGTTCTCCTTATCCCCTTGATCTACCACTTTTACAGGTGTGTGCACCACATACCCACTCACAGTACGTGACAGCTGCTTACAGATACTTTAAACCATTGGCTGGATGTTAAAAATCCCCAACTGAATACTTACAGTAAGATTTCTTCTAGTTTGACTGTTTTGATTCTGTGCATAGGAAAGTCAAATTACAGCATTTCACAAATCGTGGAAAAACAGACATTCCACAAATATCATAAATGTATTCAAAACTAGTAAATATACAGCAAGTTTCCCCAAGATATCTTATTCATTCAGACTTTTTCATGAGTAAAACTAGTCAAAAACTATTTTAGACATGCAAAATTTTAAAATACTGAGATATATGTAATTTCTAAGAAAACTTTCATTGCAATTCAACTGTCATTTAAGAGAACAAAGGGGAAAACCAAAGCCATACTTCTGCTTTTTCCAGACTTTTTTCATGAAAATGTTTTAATTAGAGCTAAACTGGTAAAAAAACCCACACAGAATCTAAGCTTGTGTAGCCCCAGTGGCTCAAGCACCTGCAGAATTGCTACTAAAGTTTCAAGGAATATTTTGCTATTTTCAGAGTCTGCCTGAACATTAATACTTCCCCTGTTCACATATGTGGAGAAATATTTTTAATGTAAATCCTTGCTATTTACTGGAGGGGCAAAAATAAGACTTGTGTAAAGGATCCCTCACCAGTTGATCTTATTCTTCATCAAAACAATCATTTTAGTCCATTTGTTAAAATTTGTGTATGTGTGGGATTTCCCTCTACTTTGCATTTTATTAGCCATCATTTTTTAATATTGGTTAATTTGGTTTAACACCATCCTGAAAACAGACTGGAATTTCCAAAGGACATCATAGAAATCATATTTAAATAATATGAATGCTAATTATTTTGCAAACCCTGTAACTTTGTTTGCTTATTTAACTTTCTAGAATTAAGTTAAATGATGAGATTACTCTGACTTCTCAGGGCTATTCTGTATCCCAGTAACACCTCAGCCTTTAAACATAGTCTTCTTTGAAAAGAAATGCTCCAAGGACATGTACCTCCTAATAAACTGAAACATACAATCTGCACCTTGAGTTAATTTGAACAGAATCAGACTGAAAGCATCTTCTGTGGAGGAGGAAGAAAGAGTTTCATGCAAATGCATTTATCTACAAAGAAGGCTCTATAGAAAAGGTTTCTAGTTGTATCACACATGCACATACTTCTTCTCTTATACTGTGGGACATGAGTTTTTTTCCTGCCTAACTTTTGGGTTGTATCTATAAATTCTGACCCCATCTAGCTCTGCTCATGTCTTGCTTTGGGAAGCAGTGAGTGGTTGCTGCTGCTGTTTCTTGTGGAACGGGCACCTCCTACCCTGGCCTTCCTTTTCACAGAAACATGTCTATCCCTCACAGCAGGGTCAGAACAACAGGTCTGGTTTATTGTCCTGCTTCACCTCTGTGGTGGAGAGCAGGACTTCCCCACAGATGTTCCTCAACAGCACCACTTACATAGTGAGCACTCCTTATGACTTACCAGGTATTTCCTGGGCTCTTGTTTGGCACAAGGTACCTGCATCTCTTTCTTGATTATAATCCATTCCCAAAAAAAGTCTGCCCTGTTGTACTTTTACCCCATTGTTTTTTCTCCATCTGTACCCAAATAACTCTTTCTGGTACCCCCACCAAGCTAAACTGGGCCTTCTAGTATGTCCATGACAGGTGTATCCCTGTGCCAGGAATGGCAGCCATGGATAGCTGGCAAGGCACAAGGCACAGCAAGCTGCCAAAGGCCCTGTGTTTTGGGAAGTCTGAATGTTTCTTACCTAACTCCACTGCCTACAAAATCCATCTCTCCTGCTTGGTACTTTCTGTAACTGATCAGTTTCTCACACTGTCATTTGTTTTATTTGCTCTGTTCAGATTTTTCCCCATGTCAAATGCAGCCCTGTCCAGGGCTCCTGTAACATTCCATCCCACAGGCAGACAGCGTGGGACTGAGCCACACAGGAATGCCAACAGTTCATGGAGCTGGACTCAGCACTAACTAGGGAACACAAGATCAAGCCTTTATATTTGCAGTTTCTCTGTTTCTGAGTCCAAAATTTGGTACTTGTTTCTGAAATGTTAAGTCTTCATGACCCAGTATTCTGCTGTCACTTACAGCTGAGAATATAACATGGTGTCCTAGGAACATGTAATCTTAATAAGCCTAAATGACTATTTTTAATATTTGAGAAGAAATCAAATAATGCCAGCTAAGTATGCAACTGCACCCTGAAACTAGAAAACAAAGTAAACAAGTGTGGGTGGGAACCATTAGTCTTCATTATGGCTCAACACTCTCTGCATATTTGCCACTGCCATGCCAGGATTTGATCCCAGACAGACATTCTTCATTGACACACTGGTCTAACCTAAAGGCTGCAAAACTATCAAGGATAGTCAGAACCAGGAATCGTTTGCAGAGATGAGTTTTGTGGGTACACACTGAATGATCCGTTCATCTGTGGGTTCGTTGGGCTCCTTCCTCTTTTGTAAATGATTTCTGTCTCCTGACTGGTTCATCTGGAAAACAGAGGCAACACATATCTACTTTGCAACGTTGTCTGATGATGCTTAAAAACTGTATTGAAAGTGAAAATGGCTGTCAGTTATCTGAGCCATGAAAAAAGTGTGTTCCTTTAATGCTACTTTGATCAGTAGTCAGGGTTGGTTTATTCTGTTTTTCATCTTGAAGTATTATGGCTGAAGATTTCATTCAACTGCATACAAACATTTCAATGCCATCCTTGATTGTTTTGAATTAATTTTTTTCAGAAATACGTTTGCCAGAATTCTGTCGTGTGATTGAGAGGTGATGTTCTTTCTTGTTGCCACTTATGGCATCTTGTTATCTTTGACCCCAAGGGCTGCACGGTGAATGTGTTGGGAAATAAAGCCACATTTTACTGGGAAAATGAGATGTTTTATTACTTACAGACTTTACAGTGTAGCAACGGAATATTATGGAAGCTTCCAGTAGTTTTATGCCTTTTCTTAGGAATGCAAATTCTGTTGTTACTAATCAGAAAGTCATCTAAGCTAAATGGTACTTGATATATTTTTGGTTTACGTAGCCTGATGTGATTGCCTGAAAGTAAGAAGAAATGTTTACTGCAATACCCTTGAAACCTCTATCTTATTTTCTGAAGTTAATAAATCACCTGGAATTTGTAATGGAAATACTAACTTTTTACATATCTTTTAAGCTTATTTCCTCAATACATTACATGAGAATTCCTTTTAATCACATCTTGAAAACTCTGGCAAATCACAGTTGTTTCTGCAAGAAACCAACAAAGGTGTGAAATGTGTAAGAAAAATGAAAGTTCTGACCTAGCATGCCCGAGAGATGTGAAAGGATGTTCTTCCTCTAATTAAATGCATCTTCAGTCTATATGATGTAAACCAATTAATATTTTTTCTCACTGACCAGCTCCACTTTTTGCATGCTAAGGAGGCTCTGACATCCCCAACTAATTAATTTTTCTGTTTTTCCCCCAAAGCTCATTTTTATTTCAATTTTCTACTGACCTGCCATTCTGAGCATCATGACCCTGGCATCTTTATTCAAAATTAGTATTGAAAAAAAAAAAAAAAAAAAAAAAAAAAAAGGACATAACAGGAAAAAAGGCTCATCAAGAAAACTAATTATTTAGCACAACTGCAAAAAAATCTAAACTTATTATACAAGTGTAATGCATTAATTAATTTCTTTAGCAAATGAAGAACATATGTGTGGTATGAAGCCTACCGTTTCTGTTACAAGATATAAAGGTACAAAATACAGCTGATGTACTTTAGAAACTGATTCCATTAGAATCTAGGAATACACAGCATTTTAGGGTTCTTGGCCCAGAAATCATATTTAATGTAAACCAGCTCAAATTGCTTACAGGAAAACTACATCTAGATGAACAATATCCAAATACACACCCAGTTTCCCCCAAATGGTTTCTTACATTAAAAAAAGATATATTATTTAAGCTAAAAATAAATTATCTGACTTGCTACATACTCAATTATAAGATAATTTGGATCCAAATTTGTCTCTCTATATATAGGTTATGTATGCCCATTTCTTCACTGGGTCTTAGAAGCACGTTGTAAAAAGTTACCCTGACTACAGGGCTATCTAAATTATTGGCATTTTCACTCTTTTGCTTTCCTTTTTGTTTGTGGGGTTTTGTTCTGCTGCATGATCCCCTGCTGGTGGGTCACACTCTCTTGCCTACTGGTTTATTTATCACCTGTGGCTGGAGTTGGTACCCGGGCTTCTTTCCTTTGAGAGGCAGCAACTGGAGATGCTGAGCAACAAACGAGCCTTCTCTGAACCAAAGCATTGTTTATTTAAGCACTGAGAACAAAGTATATGCTGGGAAAAGAAGACATTTCAAAACAACCAACAGTGTAAACATATGTCTGTTTTACATAAGCTCCTTGAGAAGATGTTACAGTCTGCTCAGCAGGCCTGTTTTTTTGGCCACCCTCAGGAGATCATTGAACATCGCTCTGGTTTCTTGCTACTGAACAGCCATTACTAAACTCTGGAGACTGCACTCTTTTTGAAACTGCAACAGACTTGTAAATCTTTGAGTTTCCATTTCTAGCTTGTACAAACATTTACTCTCAGCAACCCTCAAGCATTCAGAAAAAAGAAATAGCTTAGACTGAATTTTGAGCCTTTCTGCTTTGTTTTCATCTTTTATTTTACTTCCTTCCCCTTCTTACCCATTTAGGAAATTAAAACACTAGTGACTTAGTCGAGGTTAGTGCAAAACCTAGTCCAGGTGCTAATCAACCTCGTTCCTAGACTTCTTCAAAAATTAAAAAAAGAACAAAAAATGCAGCAGAAATACACACATGCCCACAGGTCTACATCAAAATTTTCTATTGAGATACCCATGAGCTAAACAATTGTTAAATCCCATGTAAGGCAGATGTATCATACATCTTAGGATATTTTAAGCAGCAAAAAGTGCTTCTGCTAAGAGAACTGATTCTCATCTCTTGTCACACTGAGGAAACTTTTCCTAGACCTTGCTGACTCCATTGGCCATAATCAGGAGGGAGCAGCTCTAGCACAGAATTCCCATGTGAGCACCAATAAACACAGTTAAAATCCCACTCCAGATGACCTTAGGCCCTTCTTGCACTACAATCCTCCAGGCTCAGCTGTCAAATGAGCATCTGTAAAACTGCTTGCATTCTTCATTACATTTGTTTTTCTTGAAAATATTTTTCATCCCCAGATTTTATCACCTATAGTTTTATTTCTTCCACACTGAAATTAAAGATACTCACTTGATCTCCAGATAATTATTTTAAAAATGAAAATACTTTTCTACATTACATAATTATATGTCAATCAGATATCCAGACCATTATACATTAATATTTATTGCATTTCATACATTTTTGTTAGCTATTGTATAGAACTAACATAGCTGTACCACCTTATCAGGCAGAACCTAATTAAAAGTCTTACATCTTTATCAACATGACCTTTTTCACAAAACTATGTTGAATTATAGTAATTAAATCAACACTCTACTATTGCTTACTAAATCTTCTATGAATTTTCCCCTTTTTTTGACATGACATTTAAGTCAAAAAAAACCTGTTCCAACCACACACCTCGACACCTCTAATCGGTTTTAATATTAGCACAAAATTCACATTCTTTAATTTTTCTGATTATCTCAGTACTTCGGGCATTATTATCAGTGGAAGAAGACTAAGGTTTCCCCAGTTAACTCTTTTAATATTTTGTGGGTTTGATTTTATTTAGTGCAAATCATTGTGTTGGTTGAAAAAATATTTATGTCCTTAGTAGTTGTTGATTCATATGTCCTCTGTTTACTAATAGAGCAGAAAGAAGTGTATAATCTTCCTGTAATGTGTTCCACTTCCCTGTGAACAGACAATAGAAGGAACATCAAAACTTCTTTTTATGCTACTAATGGTCTTCTATTTCTATCTGGAAATGGCTATTTCCTATTTCTATGACATCTTTAACTCTTGAAGGTCTTCTAAATTCCTTCCTGTTGGCCAAAGATACACCCAAAAACTAAGATTTATTTTTCTTGTGTATTTGGGATTTGTTTTGAGGGTTGGGTTTTTTTGGTTTGGTTTTTTTGTTTGTTTTGGTTTTGGGTTTTGTTTGTTTGTTTTGTTTTGGGTTTTTGTTGTTTTTGTGGGTTTTGTTTTTCTTTGTTTTTTGTTTTTTGTTTTTTTTTTTGGCGGGGGGGAGGGGTGTTTAATGCTTTCCACTACTAAAGTAATAGTTAGGACAATATTTTGAAGGTCACTTGGTAAACATGATTTTATTTCCATTTCATGTGTCTTTTACCATTGACTTGTTAGGTGATGTTATGCTTTCTAGTGACTGTGTTCCACCACATCACCTCTCCCAGGCTCTGGTGAAGCCTCACCTCAGGTCTGTGACTACTTCTGGTTATTCAGGTTCATGGTGCAATGAATTGGTCCAGCAAATGAAGAAACTACACCATGAAATATTCAGCATGGACAAGAATATCCATACTTGAAATGACCCTTGATATACAACCTCTATGAGTCATCACAGATCTTCAAACAATAAAATAAAATTAAGGTCAAGAAGGCACCAAATTTTTAGCATTATATCAGTGTAATAAATATTCTAATTTTATATACCAAACATGCTATGAATTAATTATTTCTAATACATGAAGAGAAATGTAGAATTTTTTTAAATGGGCGGCTTTCTCCAAGTCAAAAAACTGCAGCAGAAGATTCAGCGCCTAAAACTTTATCTTGTCCAGCATATTTTATTTGTCCCTTTTAACAATCTGAAATATGGTGTACTGAACATAATAGGAGGGTACTTTGCATTGCTGTCTCAGGTAAGGTGATGCATTGGTTAATTAAGTCTTCGCAGTCAGGCAACAACAACAGCTGAGCTCATGAACTTCTCATATAAATACAATTTATGTGAGTTCAGTGCCTCTTTGCAGAATAATTTTCAAGCCTACATACGACTCGTACCAGCTGCTGTTCTCAGAATGTAGCAATATTTAAACGTATGATCACAGAGAGTTAAACTTGGTAGCCCAGCTTTTATGGACATGTGATTTAGGTCCATATGACTTTGTGTGTTCCAACATAATCTGAGTGAATTGTTTTTCAGTGACCTTTGTCAGCTTGTTCTAGCTGAGACTGTGCCTCCTGGGAGTGATAACCATGTCACAGAATGCCCCCCAGTCAGTCTGATAAAAAGGTATTTGATAAATGCTGAAACCACTTTCCTTCCATGTCTCCAAGGCCAAGAATGGAGGGGAAAAAAAAAAAAA
>VXBN01031006.1:3181284-3239685 GCA_013397395.1 Sinosuthora webbiana
GGGGGGGAGGGCCCTAATACAAAATTAGCAGCTATATATGATTCCCATCAAGATGGGGAAAGAAAGACATTGATTGAGACACGTCTCCGGTTCATTAGCACTGTTTGTCTTTGAGAAGGTTCTTGTCAGTCTAGCAGATGAAGAGATATTGCTGAATGTAGAGAAAATGAAGATAACTGTGGTAAAAATAGAAAAAAATAATGAAGGGCATGCTGTTAAAACTAATTACATTAAGATTGATATCACTTAGCAAAACAATGTTACCTCATCTCCCAAAAATGCATGACTGCTCATATACCATAAGCTGTCTGCATTTTACAGGCGTTATAAATGTTGCACAAATGTTTGATTCCAATATTCCATATTTTGGTAATCAAAACAAATTACCAATTTCTGGGTTGAAGAACTCGTTCTGAACATGAGTGAGCCTCTAAAACAAGATCTCCATAAAATCCATTTTCATTGAATTTTCACTTGTGCTTTTGAACTTTTATAGAACCAAGCCTAGGTAAAAAAGGAGACATGAATATTCAGTCTATAAATTTCTTGGTCTCTAGGGACTGTGGCTACAGTATGTGTAACAAATACATAATGAATAAACAAGACCAATGGCAGTGCCCATTAAAAACCTGTTCCATAGTGTTAGACTGTTTATTTTGGCTTATTGCTTATTCAAATGTCAGTTTTCTAGGCTGTAATTCCAAGTGTGAAGTGACATAAGGTTATTTTCATAAAGATATTTTTGTTCTTGGAAGCAGCCATTATGTTGTAATTATTTGCTAGATCAAAGCTGGGCAAAGGTTACTGTTCTGTCCTTGACAGGCAGTCCTATCACTTCTTACAAAATAGGTTCACCATGTAGTCCAGTTGTCTGAAACAGGATCCTGACCTGTGGCAGGCAATAACATCAGGGCTATGCAGCCTTTTGCCATGCTTGAAGAAGCTTGCCCACAATTGGGCCTTACACATAAAGTTTGAAAAACACTGAACAAGTTCTACTCCTGATTCTGCAGTCCGATTTACATCAAACTCTTCTCTTTTAAGCATGAAAGGAGTCACCCACCCTACTAAAGTCACCACCCTACCAAAGGCTGTAGCTGTATACTACACAAATGACAGCAAAGACACTGGCCCTTGAAGGTCTTGACCGCCCTACTATTCCCATGAACAGCCACTTTTTTCCATCCACATCTTCTTGTGGCCACATTATCAGTTGTACGAATTGGATGTATAAAATAATCTGTGTTAAAACAAAAAACCCTCCAAAAACAAAAAACAAGCAAAACAGCAGAGGGGGAGGATGTGTAGCAAATTTTTTTTAATTACTACTGGGTCATCACTGTAAGTACAGGTTTTGATAGAAATCATGATTCATTTAGAGGTTGCACAAATGTCTTGCTAGTTCTTCTCTGTTGAATATCCAGACCCATAGGTGTACCAAACAAAACCTGCCCTGAGACTTATGCACTGCATAATCACATAAAGCAATACATTACATGTACCTATCTTTGTAGCTGTGTCCAAATGTCCTGATGATTACTGTGTGTTGTTTCCCTTCCTTATGAGAGCCCATAGGCTTTCCTCATTATCTGCTCTCCAGAACTTTGACAGCAGCAAAAGTTCATGACCTATCCAAGATTTATGGCTGATATTTATCCAAATACATGCTAAATGCACTGTTCTTCCCTGGCAGCATGAAAGAATGCCTAACTGTAATTATCTCCGAGGCATGATCAAGATAGAAAAAATAAATCATAAATTTGTAAATCATTTGTTGGTAAGTGAAGAGCATAAGCAGACACTTCCACACAAGCAATAAGTGAAATCTACCAGTTAGATGGAGTTTTCCAAGTCTATGCATAAGAAATACTATCATTCTCCTGCAAATAAAGGATAACAAAAATAATCAATGCTTAAAACAAAAACACTCCACATAATACCTAAGGCTCAAAATTGCAAGGAGAAAATCTGAATGTATCATTCTCCAAGCACTCTGTCTACACTGCAAATTAGATATGCATGCAATTCCTGCAGCCAGAAAACAGTTTAATTATGAGAGCTGAACACAAAATCTCCCATTGGTACAGATTGGCTTTGAAGTGTTATCACATAAGGGAGGATTTTGAAAATACCCTTGACCAGTTTTGTTGGAAATATATCACACTTCTATTTGTGTCAGCCTTAACCATGTATCATGTCACTCCTTTTCATAACATTAGAGAACCCGATCACAGTTCCAGAGTATTAAACTAATCATGCATATTTTATGCAAACATTAACCTTTAGTGTTAATCCAACAGCATTAAACCAAATCTATAATGAACCATAAAGGTGGTTTATAACATACTGTGGTTGCCTTTTATGAGTATTTTCATTTCTCTCACCAAAGTATTTTAAACCTTGGAAAGAAATAGTACCCAGATTTTTACAATGGAGCTTTATGTAAACAACACTTGGCCCCTTTTCTGAAACAACTGAGTTATTCTTTTACCTGTAAGCAAAGAAGATGGACTTTCAAAATAACGGATTCCAAAAACTTTAGTACCTCGTAAAAGTGAACATTGTTAAGCTCCTTTCTGTGAGCTTTTACATGGGCAAATTTCCTGTTTAATTGAATGTTTAATCTGTCGTGTTGCAGTTCACTCTAATAAGAAAAACAGTTGTTCCTGTACAGAACCTTTCATGTGACACATCCTACAGCACTTCACAAGATATGCACATCTCATATTCATTATGAAAGAAATAAATTAGATGCATAAAACAGAAACATTAAACTGAAAGTACTATGAAATGTTGCAATAATATTATGGGGCTGATCAAACCATGAGAATTGTGGTTATCTAAGCAGCAAAGTAATAGCTAAATTTTCCATCAGTGTCCAGCATCCAAATTTCTGCATCATTTAGCCTATAGACATATTTTTCAAAATAGCTAATAAACAATATTACTATGATAATTACTTTGAAACCTGCAAAATAACTGTAAACAATCACATCAAATGAAAGAGTACAATAATACTGATATTTCAACCCTTTCTGCTTAGGCATTACCATGGCTTTCAGCACTGCAAGGTTGTGAGGAGCTCACAATCATTTGTAGAAATTTCTGTACTCCTGAGAGCTATTCCTAACTTAGCAGTGGGAAGAAAGACATACAACCGTAGTGTTTTACAGGGTCAAACAGAAAATCTACCACCTAAAAATGGCACATAAATCCCAGACTAGACAAGACTTCATTCATTCTGTGATTTTCCACACAAATTAATAGGAAGGAGAGAATGGTGAGAGGTGTATTACACTTAAAGATGTAAAAGACTGACGCTTCCCCATCCCCAACAAAATTGAATGAAACTTTCCTCCCATTGTCTTCTGTGTTGATTTTGGGGAAGTACTGTGAAAATAAATATACAAGCCTCCAAAATTTCAATTATTGGAAGCAAATTCTAGAATTATGGAACGGTTCCTATTATTTCCTCTGAAACACACAAAACCCCATAATTTGAAGAACAGAAAAAATATCACTCACCTCAAGTAATGCAAGAAAACCTTCACACTTCCATACCTGTCCAGACTGGGAAAAGTCATCTCACCATAACAGTAGTCAAACTGACATGGCAGTGAGGTGATGTTCCCCTAAACAGTAGAAAAGCTGGGACATGGGATGATTCTTTTATATTCCTTACAAAGCCTCTTTTACCCTCAAGTGATGCACTAACAAGTTTTTAAATGTTTTCTTTCTTTACCTCATTCATAATTGTCAGTTTCCCTCAAGACCCCTTCTGGCAGTTGATGGCCACATGCAATTTTGAGGTTAGAAGTCTAATGCTTTATTTTTGAAAAAAACATGGGTTAGGTAAAAAAGATTATTGTTGTGGTGAAATGAAGTAGCATGTCAAACGGACTAAACATTTCTTAACATTTTGCTTCCATAGCTAGACACCATGTAAATAAATAGTCTGTCTCTAGGATAAGAACTCCTGTTCTAAGGAGAAATGACATTTCCAAGAAAAGGGAAAAAAGAACAAAACAACAAGGCAGAAACTGGATAAGGATCTTGATGCAAGACTGTAGCAAATAGCAGAGAAGGCAAGATTATTTCTGATGGTAATTTCTTTCTTTTCACTGCCTGGTTTCTTAAATCATAAAGAAACTATAAGTAATTTCTATTAGCATATTGGGAAGTGAAATGGAAATCTTATAGATTTCTGTAGAATCCACAGTATTATATAGATGTGCCTGGGTAACAGTCACTATTGCTGTAGAAGCAGAGTAAAAAAATGAAACTAGGAGAGTTGAACTGATATAGTTTATAGTATAGCTCACTGCATATAATTTAATCACTCAAACATGGATAGAAAAACCATTCCTGTACATTTATCCTTTATCACCTCTCTAAAACAAATTAGAAATATTTAAGCATTCTACTACCTGTGACTACCAGATGACTGAAAAATAAAAAATAATTTTTTTTTAATTAAAAAAATTAAGGAGTAGAAGAAGATACAGCATATTTTTTGTTAAATGGTATTAAATAGTTAATTATATTTAAGTCTTAGGTAAAGAATCTTCATGAGACATGCACATGTGATATCCAACATCACATAAAGGTACCATAAACTCCTGCTTACCTGGAGAATCTCAGATTGGCAGACAAACTCTTATACAGAGGTATTTTATATTTTAAAAGTATTCATACACATGAACTCTTCAGAACTGCTTAGAATTAGGGTCAAAGACCAGTTGCAGGAAAAAGGGTTGGGTTGGTTTTTTTTAAGATTGTGACTTATGCTTTGCACTTCTAAGTGTTTACCTCCATTTGTGTTTGATACACTGCTTTAGCTGTTCTTCGACATCAGCCTGCCGCCCTGTTCCAGTTCCTTTGGCACTTCCTTTGGTCCACCTCAACCTCTGTTACCTAAATCCTCCTCTGCTTTTCTCATGTCAGCTACTCTGATGTTTCAGTCTCCTCACCTCTTTGGAAATGTTCTTTTCCTATTTTAAGTAGCTTTCCTGTACTCAGTGATAAATTCTAAATTACAAAAATTTGACTTTTGGAGTGAATTATTGGTTTGAAATAAAACTAGTTTCAATACGAGATTTTCAAAGTAAATGATCTCTTTGAATAACATAAAATTTATAGTAATATAGGATATTTTTAAATATCTTGCTGACACTGTAATTTAGCAATTTGGAATATCCATAATGTAAATCAGTTAAAGCACTCTGATTTATGATCAAATTGGCTTGAGGACCTAATTTTGTGATCCTCAAAGGTGAGATGCAGCAGGCAATATGGAATGAGACTGAGCGAAGACTGAGACCAAAATTCTATGTCTCACCCATAGCTACTTAATTTCTCACATCTCAAACAAAGTAAGTATTTAAAATGCAAATTTAGGCAAAAATTATTCAAAAGTTATTATTAACTTTGAAATACGGTAATGTGTTCCAAATATCACTTAAATTCATTACCATTATTATTTCCTATTTATTAATTGATAAAGACAGAAGCAGTTGATCTGGTGGTCTAGAAAGCTAGAAGAACAATCAGAATGTAAGTGATTTTTTTTTTTATTAAATTGATGATCTTGCAGATAAACAGACTTAGGTGACTATATAAATTCATAACAGACTCTAGCTTAGCACATTCTGTCTTTGAACTGCTGTGTACATGGTGTTTGAGCCACTGATGGCAAAACAAATAATCATAGCAATAACATCCTCTCCATAGGAGGTGATGAAAATCAGTCAGAGCTATCCACAGAAGCAAAAAATGCACAAAATCAAAGTACAACCAGAGGTTCTTGAGGAAAAACCCTGAATTTTATAGGCTAAAAGATGGTCACCTGTATCCCTTCAAGAGAAGGTAAGAATTCTGTTCATTCTG
The DNA here is from genome assembly GCA_013397395.1 of Sinosuthora webbiana. Taxonomy (NCBI): domain Eukaryota; kingdom Metazoa; phylum Chordata; class Aves; order Passeriformes; family Sylviidae; genus Sinosuthora; species Sinosuthora webbiana. Next base: position 3,187,171 of record VXBN01031006.1, read on the forward strand.
TGAAATGACCACATTTATTGCTGATATTTGATAGCTGTATGCTTAGGGCATTGTAACAAATAGAGAACACTTAAAAATTTGGAAGCTCATAAAAGGAAATAGATTGAACTTTGCAAAACTTGGCAATATTGTAATCAGAGGCAGGATAAAGGGGGAAATTTCTTTAGAGGTAAATGTCTGTGTTCCCTTTACACTCACTCAACACAACGTGATTCACTTTACTAAGTTTAAAATCAGTGTTTTATGATAATTGGAAAAGAAATTCCCATTTCTTTCAATTGGCTGTGGACATTTTGACTATAAATATATAAAGAGTAGTAAAAGTATGACCACTCATAGCTTTCTTATATGCATATATATATATGAAAACCAAAGAATCTGAAATACAATTAATGCTGTAAGGCTGTGAGGTCAAGGCAAATACAGTCTCATTAATATTAATATATACATTGTTCTGTCACACTTAATAACCTATGTCTTGCTCTCATTATGAATTTTGTATGTGGGTGAAATGGCAATAAACCAAGTTATTTGAGATATCTGTATATTCATTGCAAACACTGATCTCTATGAGCACAGCATGCTACTTTTCAACCTTCAGCATTTGAACATTTGAAAGGCAATTACACACAGGAAACTGGGGATTTCAATACCAGATCAGACTGCTAATCAGCTCTTATTTGGAGACCTGAATCCTTTTCCAAGCTAGTTTTATTTCATTCAGAAATCAACTGTGAGAAGTCCAGACAGGTGTGTCATCGCTTCTAAAATCATTTTTTTGTATTGTCACCTGCTGACTGAACCACTCAATTTTCCACTTTACTTTTGTGGGGTCTAGAAGCCTCTTGAACTTACATAATTGACAAAGTAGTATCAATTAAAATTTCACAATATCTTCTTGGAAATCATTGAAAATTAAATTAAATAACAGCTTGCTTTCTGTGTAAGTAAATCCACTTTTTTCCCACCTCCCTGACTCTAAGCAAGCAGTCCTGGGCTTGGAATATGTGAATGCTGTTTGAATAGAGAACTAAGACTTGAGTCTGGCTCCACAATTTTCTATCTTAATATAAGACAAAGCAAAAGTGTATTTGTAAGAAAGAAAAGAATGAGGATGGAAAATTATTCAAATTATTGATAATTATCATAAAACATATTTAAAGAATGGTTTTGAAGGATGATGAATACTCAGGGTTTTAGGTTATAAAGGGAAACTCCTCCCTAGATTTAGGAGAAAGCAGCATTAAACAACACAAGATGAAGAACATTGTTTCAAAGATTTATCAGAATTGTTGAAGGAGGCTGGCACCACAGTCCATCCAAATGACTGAGAAATGATAGGTGGAGTAGAAGCAGGCCATGAAGCACCATTACTTGTGCTTAATGAGCCAGAAAGCAGAGCCAGTGGAAGAAGGAAATGGGATAGGCTACAGGAGCAATGCTCACAGCAAAACTCTGAATTGGTATTACCAGGAAAGTCCGAATTTGCTAATCCCAAAAGAAAAAGGATTTATAACAAGATAGGAGAGGATAAAAGACTGTTAGGATTTACTGCAGACCTTACCTTACAAACAATGAAGTAGGAATTGGCAAGTTTGAGACAGAATCTGAGAAATTAACCGAGCCAGGAGGTGCTGCAAGTGACATACATGGGAGTGGCCATCAGTATGACCCTGCTGTCCACAGAGACCAACAAAGTATGTGAGATTGAAAATCCTGAAGGGACTCCTAGGTATGGATATCAAGGCCTATACTTAACAATATCAAATGGGACCCAAAGGCAGGATATTCTCTGGATTTGTCAGAGGACAGCTTAAACACAGGAAAACAGGAGTGAAAGAGAAGTGTAGGTCTGTGGGTTTTATCCTAGAGGTGGCTGTTGAATACTTATGCTTTATGTTTATCATTCAATCTGTCCATAGCTCACAAGAAAATTTTAGCTTTCATCCCTTTACTACTTTTTTTCTCTCTAAAGCTTCTAGTCTGGATTTTATTTCAATATCTAAATAAATTAACGTTCTTCATGTGCGAGGAGGTCTTTGTCATCCAGGAGGAACAGTCTTAAAGTATGTTGGGAAACACTTGATCAGCTCAGCTTATGGTACAGTGTGGCTTGCATATCCCACAGTAATTAGCTGAGGCAGGCTGAATGTTTAACAGGGATTGCTATTGCACTGCTCATGAAGGATATGGAGATCAGGAATTAACTGCAGAAATTATTCAGCAAATAATTTTGAATAATACTAAATGAAAGAAAAGAGTAAACTGTTTGCAGGCAATTTGCAGGAAGAAAAGTGGGAAAAATTCAAAGAATAAATTATTCATCCAGTTCTGGCAGACTGGGTCTGCATTAACCCTCTCATCTCCTTTCTAGTTTTCATCATACAGAGAGATTTCCCAGGACTTTAAAGACAAATGCTTGATTGTGATTATGTGATTCACACATACAGGAGAAACATGAATCAATGGGCAGTTCATGGCTCTTCCTTGTAGTGTAAGGGAACACATTTCCTTGCAGAGTCATTTTCCCAGCTCAGATAAAATTGGTTTGAGCTGTGGTGTCATTGCCCTCCTGACCTCCAGCTCAGTGGGTGGATCTGCAGACAGAGGAACAGATCTGGTCTCCTGGAAGCAGAATGGTTTTAAGAAAATACAGACAGAAAGCCTCAATTCTTACTCTTTCAGACTCAGACAGGCAATTGGGTTCCAAAGCACTATTTTCCTAAAGAATAAATTGTTTGGATCACTAATTTAATATATGAAACTGCTTCTATGTCCTAACTGTCTTGGCATTTACTGTCTTAAAATGTTTCTTAACAGTTCCTTATTTTATTGAACCTAGGAAAGGAAGATGGCACACAGCATAAACCTGGGCTTTTTGAGATATCATAAAAAATTGATGAGTAGTTGTTTTTTTTCCAAGAAATATTTTGTGTCTCTGCTTTCTTAATTGATAAGGACTTTTTATCAAAATAATAAATAAGTTCTGCTTTTTGTAAAGAGATTTTAGATGGATGTGTTGATGAAATATACAGCATGTATCCAGGGTAATTAAAATGGCTAAGCTTGAAAGGATAACTCCTTATTTTAGTATCACACGTAGAAATTTCTTAGTGTTGTGTATAACATACATAATGCAATTTGGGATTGTTTTTTCTTTTCTTTCCTCTTTCTCTTTTTAAAATGCATTTGGGAATTGAATAAAGCAGAGGACTATCAATTATATAAATGCAGCTACCTAAACCTGCACTCTAAAATGCTCTGGTCTTTATGGATCTTATTTCAGTATGCACTGTGTAAGTGGAATTCAAGACATCAGAAACATCCTTGTCTTCCCTTCTTTCCAAGAAAGAAGAATTCATGCAGTTCATACTTGGGGACTGAGGTAGAAAGGACATGTTAGAAATGCAAAGACTTAGAAAATGAAAATTCAGTTATAAAGTATTATTGTAGTGAAGAAAAGAAAGGTAAGAGAGTTGGAGGAACTTTTGCCCTCAGAGCAGATGTGATTCTAACAGACATTATTCTGTCTGCCTGATCCAGAACAAAACACTATGGTTGTATCGACTGAGGTAAAGAAGTAACATACCTGCATCCAAGCGAAATTACACCAGGATTTATAAATTCTCTACCTGAGCTTCCTAAGTGAAGTGCAGCATCTCCCAAAAGCAGATAGGATGTCTCTCAATCAGGTTGGGTGACACATTAGATTCAGGGCTGCTATACAGGAAGGCAGATGGAGGTTCTCTGCATCAACAGTCCAAGTTTATCTGCAACTGAGCTAACCTTTCCATGAATAATTGATGGTCAACTCTATCTGAATTTGAGGCTGCAATATGAAACAGTAACATGTTTCACAGTAAAGGACACAAATCAGACACTAAATTTTACAAAACCTACTATACAAGGTCTCTGGATTATGGTACATGTGTAGGTTAATGGACAAGCACAGAGAAAAATTACTTGCCTTCACTTTTCAAAGCAGTCAGAGGAGCCTTGCAAACAGTGAGCTGTGATGAACTACACTGCAGTGCTGTATCTTTGCAAAACAGACAGCGTTCAGACTGAAAAAAAAATAAGATCAAGATCCTTTCCAAAGTGTTTTTCAAAACAGTTACTCTTCCTAAGTTACCCATATTCCAAAACAGATTGCTCAGTGCAGAGAATTTTGTTTAGTGGATCCCTTCTACTCCTGGTACAACTGCACAGCCCAGGAGGTGTGTCAGTGGATTCACTGCTTCACCACGGGCTCTAATTGACTCTTGCTCCTCAAGAGCTGCTCAGGTCAGCCTAAAAATTGTGTGCTAGTAGAAAGAAAACAAACTGCTAAGAAAAAAACAATGGGGGAATTTTCATCTGTGAGCTTCCTACTATAACTCCAACCACAGTCATACAAGCACTTGCACCACACCAAAGGATGATGCAGTTTAGGGTCTAAGAATTGTCTGAGGTAAGGAGGAGGAAGGTCTGGGCTTTCTCAAGCTGGCATTGGCAGAAAAAATTGTTGCTCTAGCCTTGTAGGAGATTCTTCCTTATCAAATAACTGGTGTCAATTGGATCTGTAAGTGACCTGATTTTTTTTTTCCTGGCAAGTAAATCCGGATAGCAGAGATTCCCCTTTATTAGTAGAAAGATAAATTGAGTATTTACATTATTAGGGATAAAGCACAACAGACAACATAAGACCCTTCTCATTCTTGTGATTTGGCAGACACATTCTGAGAACATAATTAACACCAATCTTTTACCATATGAGAACCAAAAAAGAGAAGTGTAAGTTTCATGGAATGTGTCTGTAAAGAGGAAGCATTGCTGTTAAGATCAAAATTGTCTTCACATCAGGCTTTTCTTAGGGGGGAAAAAACAAAAAGCAAAATTTAAACAACAGGGAAATATTGTTTTACTCATGAATGCAAACCCAACTTCCATCAGCATCCAAACTGATACCTCTCTTAATTACCTTTTTCTTCTCCGGTTAATACCAAAAAACCATCTCTGGATGTGGTTGAAGTCTGATTTTCATGCATGATTCCTTGTTTACAGCATGCTCACAGACAGCAGCAATCTAAAACCAGCACTTTGCCACCGTGCTTGCAGTCACACCCCAGCAGAGCTGGCAGAAGTCAGGGCTCCTGAGCAGGGTCATGGTTTAAGACACTGCTGTGTTGTTTCATTTGCTTCAAAAAGAGAGGATCAGTTATTCGTTCTTTCTTTCAGCCTGAGAGGACAAAAATGTTATGTCCACCACTTCTAAGGAGCTTTATTGTATCTCCAGGCCTAACAATATTAATTGTCCATTTCAACTCTTCTGTAAATGAATAAATCACATGCAAAGGCTATAGTAAGGAAGGGTTCCATCCTGGTTTCCCAGTTCATTTTAGAGCTGCCAAATCATACATCCATATTTTAAAGTTCTGGTAAATTGTGTGCACAGATCCATTTATTTAAATGAATAAGTAAGTATCATATATAAATGACAGTTAAGTATCTAATTGTGAACATAAATCATGTATTTTAGGGTCTCCACCTGCCAGTGAACCTCAGAGAGAGATGTGCACAATTTCAAAAGGTTTGGGTTTGATTTGTTCCTAAAGAAAGCTTTCATTTGTTCCTGAAGAAACAGTAAAACTGCTTCAATAGGTTTTTGTAACTCATATTCTGTGTAATATACTATAAAGGCTATAGATCTGATCCAACCACTGCTAATGTTATTGGCAAAACTCCCATGGATTCAAAAGACTCTGACAAAGTCATTCTGAGAGTAAAAGTAACGGGTGAAGAGCAGGAGTATTAACATCATTTGCTTTGTAAGTACTTTTCATCTTTTTTATTTACATAAAAAGTTAACATTTCCATTCTCATAAATAATTTAAATACCAACACAACAGCCATGGGTATTACAGCAGCCTCCAGCCATATCTCTGTATGAACTTGCTCCTCTATGGGGAGGGTATAATTTTCTAAGGAAATGTCTCCCCCGACTCTCTTTACTGAAATGAATTGGTCTTGCTGTTTTAGCAGTGACCAAAAAAATGATAGCATCTGTCAGTCTTCATGAAAATCTCTATTTTGAATCCCACTAACAGTAAACAATTTTCTGAGAAAAGTCACTGTGGGATTCACAGCAGGGTTTGACAGCCACTTGTCTTTCAAGAGATTTCCCACTATTGAAGTTAACAGTATCAATGCCCACGGAATATAAACATCTCCCATTACAGAAGCCTCAGACATCTGGGTTTATTTCATCAGAAGAGCTTTCAGAATGAACTTCTTTATTTATAAGTACATGACTGCTTTAAAACAATATGTTGGCTCTGCTGATTATTCTCTTCATGTGCCACTTTCCTCTAAATTATGTGATAATCCAAAGGGATAAAAATGCATACTTGCTTTTTTTTTTATTGATTTCATCTTCAAACTATTTTAAAGTGTGAATTATAACATTAATATAAATAACAAAGTAGCAGCAACCTATTAATTACCTGCTACAACTCAATACAGCATTAAAATGATCCATTTTAATGGCATGATAGTGCAATTATTATTATTATGTTATTATTATGATTATATAAACCTACATTAAAACCCTGGATCCAAATAAATTTCAGATCACTCCATTCCTTTTACAGTGTTTATCCAGTTCTAAATTTCCTATCTTTCTTTGTTCATTAACACACCAAATGTTTATTCTGGTAGATTTCTTGCACAGCAAGGTTACTTATAGGATTTAGACAGATCGGTGTGCCAAGTTCTGGGTTTGATACATCCACAAGCAATTTACAACATGAGCAGTTCTCATCAAATGTACATAAGATTTTATTGCTTAATTTTTTGACAAAAATTCAAAAGTGTCAAGCCTCGTAAAGGAGACCTGTTTACCTAGTTTTCATTCTGACAGAATCCTACAGACATCAAAGGTAGGTAAGGAACTTTAAGTAGCTTGCTCTCAAAACATTGGACAATATCTGCTCCCCTTACTTAGTCATAGTATTGATGAACACCAGATGAAGACCTTCTACAGATACAGATAGATACAGATACAGCAGATCAGAGCAGAATTATGCTAAATACCAATCTGAAAAAAAAAAAAAAAAAAAGGAGCCAGGAAAGCAGAAGAAAATGTTGGGAGCAGAGATAAGAACCAAATGATAAAGCAGAGCCAAAGATGATCATCATTTGTAATTTCTTCATTTCTATTGAAAGAAGTGATGCACCAGTGTTTGCATGCCCAAAGTGGGGTTTAGAGAGAGAAAAAGAGTCTCCCAAATGCTGTCCCTGCTCTGACTCTCCTGTGACACCCAGCAAGCACAGTGGAAATGAGGCAGCTGCAACAGAAAAGGCTGAATGAGAGACGGCAAGTTCCTGATCCCAAGTTTTTACATCCCAATGGAGTGAGTAGCCATTTGTATCTTGTGGAATTGGTCCAGTCATTCATTCTTCCATGGATTTTGCAGAAAATAAAAAGTCAAGTCTCATATCTGTTTATATTCTGAAGGAACAGTTTTATTCAGCCAATCACAATAAGCAAAAGAAGCCTGAAGCAGGAGCTGAGCATTTAGCAAACTTGTATCACTTTTTTTAAATCTTTTTCCAAACCTCAGTCTAGATCAGGTGAAGTAGCTCTTAACAGTCCCCTTCAGTTTAATAAGGTAAAGTTTCACTAACATTGTAAAATGTACATAAAATTGAGCTCAAACACTTAATCACTGATAAAGAGAATGAAATGATTCCCTTATAAAGGGCTCACTGAGTAATTTATCATCAAATATCTAGACTGTCCCCTTCCATTTGAATATACTACCATGCTGGCAGAGCAGTAGGCAGTAGTTATTAGAACTTAACTGAGTTTTCCAAAGGGAAACATTTATTTCACTCAAAGAATTTGTTACCACATGTACCATAAGAGGTTTCCATCTAGTCTGTATTTTGAACTAAGCAGCTTTGCAGGATCTCATCAATTCAAACCACATTTTTTCAAAGAACCCACTGAATTAAAGAACATAGCACTTTTAGCCTTTATAAGGGAAATAAAATACCCACTCAAGGGACTTCACAGAGATATAGAGTGATTAGAGGGACAACTTAATTCAAATACATGAGGAAAACAGCTCTTTAGCCTGGAGATTCATGTAAAGGAAGACTTCATGTTTTATATCATACTAAATGCAGTTCATTGCACTAGAGAAAATGGAATTTCTAAATGAAGTATCTAGATAGATTAAAGACTGTTAGTTTACTGTGTGTATCCATCAAGACCACAAAAAACATGATAGCTCCTTTGGATGAAAATTTTAGCCATGAACTTGTGCAGAACCCTCTCAATAAAAAAGGATCTAAGATTCTAGCTTAAAACCAGGTGACATGGCTGTGGTACAAAATTCAGGAGTAGGGAAGCAGGAAACAGAGAGGAACAATTCAGCAGACAGCGGGGGAGGAGGTACCCCAGGCATTGGAGCAGAGAGTTCCCCTGCAGCCCGTGGTGCGTGGTGGTAAGGCTCAGGTTGGACAAGTTCATGAAGGACCATCTGCAGTGGGAGGAACCCCACACAAAGAGCAAAATTTTGAGAAGTCCTTCCCCTGAGGCAGAAGGAACAGAGTCAACGTGTGATGGACTGACCACAACCCCAACTCCCTGTCCCTGTGTGCTGCTGTGGGGAAAGAGGTAGAGAAAATCATGACTGAAGTTGAACCTGGGAAGAAGGGAGGAGTGAGAGGAACATGTTTTAAGATTTGTGTTTATTTCTCATTATCCCACTTTGCTTTGATTGATATAAATTAAACTATTTTCCCCCAGGTTGTCTGGTTTACCTATGATGGTATTAATTGGTGAGTGATTTTTCCCTGTCCTTGAGTCTTCCATTATTTTCTCTCTCCTATTTGTCTGAAGAGGAGACTGATAAAGGGGCTTTGGTGGGCACCTGGCATCCTCAGGGTCAGCCCACCACAAAGTGAAAAATGCCAAGTATTTATTTCAATCCTTCCAGGATCTTTCCACTTTAGTGCCATCAAAAATAAATAAACAAACAAACAAACAAAATAAAATAAAATAAATAAAACAATAAATAAAAAGGATTGGATCTACATTGCTGTAACATCTCCCCAGGTTAACTTTAGAAAGTGAAAGTCACCCAGGCCTCTCTTCAGTTTGCAGATTAAAGGTACAGACAAGTTTAATAAATACAGTTAAATCATCTTACCAATGTCAATGATATTTTTAACATCTGAGAAGATGAAATTGGCTTGAAGGGCTATCTCAGAGCTTGTATTTTCTGAGGCTGTTGTTATTTAATTGGTTTCATACCAGATGTTACTACAACCACAGACATGTTGCCTCCTCAGAACAATGCGTACAAGAGAAAAAAAGGCAGTTCATCAGGTGGAGAAATGGTCAAGGGGAACAATGCTCTGCTTGCTGAGAATCATCCACCATAAGGCTGGGGGCAATGCAAAACAAAGAAATGCCATTTCAGTCCCAGGAAAAATATAAGCTAAAGACAATGGAAAGACCTCACGGGTTTTCACTGGATCTGGACTATAGCCTGCAAAATCTGTTCCATATCTACCAGGCAGAATACTGCTTTTATGCCTGATAGAGCTTCAGGCATTAATGCACAGCAATCATCAGTCATCACTATCAATCAGTCATTTAAATGGTATACAAGAATTTGGTTAATACTTTTGTACTTCAGTGATTTTATTCATACACAAGTGCCCTTGCAATCAGATCTGAGGCATCTTTTGTGACAGCAAGTGTGACACTTCTTTTCAGACAGATGTTCCTTATCTTGAACAGAAGAAGTTGATTTCTCAGTCTGAGGGGGAAAGAGAGCTATTTAATGGTTACATGAAAATAAAATATCAAGTGGTGTTGTCATATCTTCATAAGGCTCAGTGGAACAGATGGAACTCAGAAGAAAGCTAACCATTCATCAAGAATTTCAGTGAGAAACTGGAGGAAGTAGTTTGAGACATCTAGACTTTCATTACTATTCTGAATACTCATTATTCCTGGGTTTTGTACTACTCTGCTTCTAGCAGTGCAGGAAATTATTTTCTCTTCCCTCTTGGCAGGAACCAGGACAGCATCAAGAGCAGAAGCAATAGAACTTTCCTATTTTTTATGATTGATATCGATTACCTGAATTACAAGGAAATCCCCCATCTACTCAGTAGCTTTTACCTTAGAGGTGTTTGGTGCAGAGCTGGGCAGCTTTTTGCCGGAATAAAAAATATGTTCAGTGAGAAAATAGGAACAGTTTAAACAGCCAAACATCAGTATCCTATCTAGAAAATATCATGCTCCCTCCTTACTTGACCAAATTTCACCTCTGAATCTGAGGTCAATGCTTGCTTTTCCAGCAAAGGCCATCACAAGCACCCACTCTAGAGGACAAGTCCTGCAGATGCCAGGAGAAGGTGAGATCTCTACCTGTAGGCTGGAGTCAAACAGAAGTAGCATGACAGCAGCTATCTATAATAAGAGAGAGGATTTGCTGACTTTCAGTTTATTTTCAGGACTGTTCTCCTACACAAAGATAAGAGTTTAGGCTGTACATTTGTAGACTTCTGTCTGTGCCAAAGGAAGAGAAGTGCTGATTTAACCTTCTGCATAAGGAAAGTAGCTCTCAGTCTGGCCCAAGTGAGACCATCTCCAGAGACTCGGGCACTGTGGCCTTCCTCCTCAAATCACTGGGGAATGCAGGAATATAATATATAGCAATATCCTAATTACATACTCTTCTACTTTAGAGCAGAACTATTTTATGCATATACTCTTTTGTGACTTTCAACTGTTCCTCAAAGCAGTAAAAGCTCCTTTTAACCTTGGTTTTTTTCCTCAGATGGGAAGACTTGCAAAGATGAAGACACAGAATGCATGTTATGACTTGAAGACAAAGTTAGTTTCTGGTAGGCTGTTTTTGGCCCAGGATATTAACACTGTTGTAGGAAATATGGAAGGGGAAAGAGTGGATGCATTACCTAGACCTCATATGTTCAGGAAGGAGCTGGAATTTCCCTCCCACTCTGAAGTTAAAGCAAATTTCTGCAGCAGGGTCCTTGCCTTGCACCACATGCACACACGTCTTACCTCTTGTCTGAGGTGGAGAAGGGACCAAAGCCCCCGTGTGCCATATGTTTCAAAATCTCATCATTCTGAGTGCAGTAAATTATTTCTGTGATTCATACTCATGAGGCAAAGAAGGGCAAAATGCAGAAGGTGTCCTTGGTAAACAGGGAAAGTAGAGAAGCCTGAGAATTTACCTAAAGTAACATGTAATTTGGAAAAGCTTGATTTACATCAGCAAAAGATGTTAGATTTGGGGCATTGTCAGCCTTGTGAAGAAAGGTGTAGGAGACATTTCTAGCTTTTGAAAGAATTCAAAAGAAGTAACTGAAATGCATAAAAACACAATTATTGAACAAAGATTTTTATACTTAACCTATTATTTTATTTTTATGTAGAAATATATTCTCTATGTATAGCATACATACCTATCCACCCATTTATCTTTCTTACCTATCATATTAGATATTTAATTTTATAAAACTGTCATAAAACACAAAGTAATTCCTATATTTTAATATTTCAGGGAAAAAAAAATAAATATCAGAACAAGTAGCATCTTTTTAATGTTTTTATGTTACCTATCCACAAATAAAAATAGTAAGTTTTGCCCATAGCCATTATTGCATCTTCTCCATATAATTAACTACAGATTTGATATAATTTTAAGACTAAAATTGACTTGCTCACTGTTATTTATTACCACTATTCATACCTTTATTATATTCATCTTCTAAGTTCTTGAGAACAGCAAGTGAATATCTGAATATCAGACAACAGAATTGATTTCTCTTTATCTCTAAAAATGACAATAAAATTTACCATAATAAATGGCATATATAGACTTGATATTTTAGACTTTGGATGGTTGCATGATTTTAATCATCAACAAGATAACTTCAGAGTATTTTACAGTAATTAGAAATACTGATACAAGGGAAAAGGAGATGAAAACTAGTTATTTTTAAAATATCCCTCCAGCAATACAAAACAGAGGGTAGAGGAGATTCTGAAGATTTCTGCAGAAATGAATTTATGAAAAAATATTTTAAAAATTATATTTTCTCAAATAATGTAAGAGCTGAGTATATACAATGATTTATTTGTCTTTCCACCTGGAAAATAGGAAGCAAAAGACAGTTGGAAATGCACAGAACATTAGGACATTGGAAAAAAATAACTTTCAAGAGATGATTCATGTCCTGCTCCTCCTCCAGCGTCAGAGGAAGTGTGCCCACTCCTTTTCTTTTTTTTTTTTTTTTTTTTTTTTTTTCAGACACAAGAAGCATACACCAAACAAGCTGTGGAAAACAGTAGGAGAGATTTCAGGACCAAAATGTCATCTGGTTATATGGGCAGAATTCTAGTGTTTCAAGAAAGAAAAAAAGCAATTTTAGTCCAATAATGACAAAACTACTTAATTTTAATCTCATTCACCGAGATTATAACACAAGTGAGTTAAAGTATGTGGTGCAATTTATTTTCACTTTGTCAAGACAGATCCTGCTAGTTGACCTATTACAAGTAGTCAAGCTGAAAATCCAAAAGTTCTCCATGTGAGCGCAGAACAGTGAACGGGCAGTCCCTGTGGGGAAAGAGAACATGATTTCTCATGAAAGTGCAGAGATCAATTCACAGTTTTCACAATGATGCTGTCTCCTGTGTGAATTGGCACAAGATGTGCCATGTGGAGTGACTTCTCAGGGCTTTGCAAATTTAGCTGGCACCTTATACAAACCAAAATTGAAATAATTTTTCTGCTTTAAAGAAAGTCGTCAGCAAGACCAACCAAAAGGTCGAACTCAAAAAAAGCCACTGGAGAATCCACGTGTGTGAGAGCTCTTGGAATTTTGCTGCTCAGTTTGCTTATCTTTTTTATTAGGTTTCTTTTGTAGTTACTGTTTTAAGTACTGGCTGCTCATGTGTCTCAGACTAGATAACTTGTTGTCTACCTATCTATTTTTTCCAAAATGAACACAATTTCAAGTTCCCTACATCCCTCCTCATCGTTTTTGCACCCTCATACACAGACAAATGCATTTTTTCAAATCGTCTCTCTTAAAATATTCTCCCACAGTCAAAGCCTGCCTCTCATGCTCACATAAAATATCTTTCATTGATTCTGTAGTTTTGCATTTACTTCTAAGCCTACCTTGTATTTTACTGCATCCGATAAAAAACTTTCAGTGTGTAGGAATTCTAAAAAGCCAGTGTTTTAAAAAATAAGCATGCAAGATCGTCAATGGTACTTAGTTAAAAATAACCTAAGGAATATCCTATGCAGTGAAGATGTCTGTAGGACAAAACCCCTACAGATTCACCTAATTTTACATTTGACCCAAAGTTGTATAAAAGTATGTGAGACACAAACTCAAGCTTGTGTAATCAGTTGTATCTGACTTAAATAAGCACATTTGAAATTCAAACACGTAGTTTGTTATGATTTTGCTTCAATAGCTGAAAATGTCTGAAAAACTGGACTTGCTTTAATTTTGTAATAATGTCATCCTGAACATCAACTGAAACTGCTTCACAATATCTAAAAGTTCTTTGTGGAGTTTTAATGAGGCAGGTAAGGTTTTTCAAACTAGAGGTGAAGATCTCATAACCAAAGGTCTACTCTGTTTCTAGCTAAGCCCACAGCAGATTCTGCTGCTATCCTCATGGTTCATGAAACAGCTGTTTATTCAGCACACAAAGGCCTGCCTCACATGTTTCTGCTGAGGAACACGTGGTTCTGATCTGTGAGTATGGTACATATTGCATGGATAAAGCATGTGGCAGGGGTGTTGTAACACAAAACTATGTGCATGGGTGAAATAGGATATTTCCTGTTCCAGCACACCCACCATCCCATCAGAAGATGAGACACAGAAAGCCAGGACTAGCCAACCTTCTTTACCAGCAGCATAACAGTATTTCAGAGTGCCAAAAGCCCTGAGGGCAAAACTGTTTGGGAGCAGGGGGAGCCAGGAGTGCCACGAAGAGGACAACTCTTACAGGGTCCTATCCCTCCACTGCAGGAAGCTCTGGTAAGGTGCACCTCCAGGTACTAGTGCCAGCCTCAGCAAGAGGTGGGTATTGCCTACAAGAGAGGCACTGCATCCAGTCATAAGGTATAACTGTTATATTTGGACACCTCTAGAGCCAAACATTAACCATCTTTGGTGTGCAGCCTGTAAGGGGCAGTGGAATTGCTGTCCAGAGAGAGATGTGTGTGTTCCATTATCCTGCACCCAACAGAGCCTACAAAAGGAATGCTGAGAGAGGAATATGAAAAGGATTCAGGTATCTGGTCATGTTTCACCAGTGTGTTCATCCATTTGGCTCTGACCCATGCTGCAGGGGGCTCCCTGTGAGTCCTCTGCAGGGCAAGGTCAACCTCACCTCTTCACAAAGTTCTTTACCTGAGGTACCTGCCCCATGTTGTCTTTGCACACCATGTTTTTCCTGACCTATTTCAGACATTTATTTTAGGATGAGATAAATTGAGCCCTCACTGGCCTATTTCTCTCCATCAGTTGTGACGGGTATTAAGATGATTGGCTCAGATGTCATTTGATTAGATGTCACAATCCATTGTGCTTAATAACTGTACAGCTACGAGGTTATGTCTTTTTCAATTCAGGCAAAACTATAGTTTCCACAATTTCCACAGCAAAAAAATTCACAGTTTAATGAAAGACTGTGTAATAAGGGACTTCCTTTTACTTGTTTATAAGTTTGCCTCAGGTAGAGGAGAACAGGAAGAAAATTAGATAATATTAAATGATAATGACTTCAGTGTACCAATAACCAGCTCATCAAGGGTTTTAGTCATGCTAGAAAAGAGCTTGAAGTTTCTTGTAATAAGCCAGTGACATATAAACTGAAGAGCCATAGGAGAGATTAAATGGAAAGATAAATGCTAATTGAATGCTAATTATCAATGTTATTTTTATTCTATACATTACCAATTATTATCATGCAAAAATTTACTTTTAACCATTTCCACCTAGGCAGAATGTCTGCTTCAAGGATTTCATCCTTAAATGCAAAATAAAAATTTTTAAAATTTTAACCAGTGGGTTTCTTTTTTCTCATCTCTCCCATAATTATGGAAGGAAAAAAATATCCTAATACTGCTACAAACTCATAAACAAATACTCAATGCAAATAGTGGGCATAAAGAAATGAGAGTTCCAGGGATATAGGATAAATATGACCAGTATGCTTCCACATCATCTTTATTAGGTAATGATACCACACATTTAAATGGCTGTAAAAAATGGATTAAACATGGGAGGGTTTTAAGCATTGTAAATGACTAAGGGCAGACTGTACCATAGTCAGGGAGCCATTTCATAGTGAAGCATGTGAAGCATGTGAAGCATGTGAGCATGTGAAGAGCTGAAATTGAGATTTAGAAGAATTAAGCTCCTCATATTTATTTTTTTGTCTCTGGATGGAAGGAGTTGATGTTTTTGCACTGTTTTATTTTTTTCACATGTCCTATTCCGTGTGATTTATTTAGCTGAGTGCACTAATTGTCATATTGACCTGCATAATTTCAGTTTCTTGAGACATGGGCTGTTGCCATATGAGTTAATATTGACATAGACTCAGGCCCATGGCCCAGCTGATTTTACCAATAAAAATGTCATGTAAAATTCAACAAATTTTATTCTATTTAATACCGCAAATATGAATCAGTTTTTTTATTATAACATCATAGTCTTCACCCATTTGGGTCATAGCAGACTAATTATTTTACTTGGTAAACAAAATGTAGAGTGACAATGATAGCCTTCTCTTGTGACACATCGCCAGTCCTGTCATCTACACTAAACATTACCCACAAAAATCCTCTTTTCTTTTACTGTTTGTAGTAGCTTTCACACCTCATGCTTTAATACGTGTCTTCTTTACCCAGCTTGCCAGCTGTCTCGTCTATCTCAAGTGCTCACCCACTTCACTGCAGCCCTGGAATCAGCTGGGATAAATAACAACTGTTTGGGGACAATGGGAATTGCCTGTATGGTTTGTTCTTTGGTTTGCTCTTTAACATCTTCATATCTGACAGCAAGCTCCCAGGCTTGTTGCTAGTATATCTGCAAGGAAATGCCTGCAAGCAAAGCTTTCAAGGAGCTGGTGTAGACTCTGGATATAGGATTGCTGATCCCAGCGAATGTCTTCCCTAAATATATCAAGGGCCACCTTAAATCTTACTACATTCTCAGAATTTCAATTAGGTTTTTCCAGGCCTTCCTGACTTTTCAATAACAAAGCTTCTCATTTTCAAGCTAATATTAAAATCAGCCAATTAACACCCATTTGTTCTTCTGCTACACTCTCTGTTGCTTTAAATCCTCACATCTCCTCCTGGGAGAATTCTAATTGCTTTTGCTTTTTGTTCTCTTTTGCTATGAAATTAATGCCTTCTGATCCAGAAGAAGAAATGTCCTTGATAAATACACTGAATTTATTTCCATGAACCCAAAATATAACTGGAAATCACTGAATGCACTGGACAGCTTCTTCTGCAGTGGCGATGCACTGATAAACAGAGATGGGTCCCATTACTGACTAAAGTGCAGACTCAGGTTGCAATAACACAGATTTAACTGTGCAGTGCCTCAATTCCTTGATTCAGCTGCTCACCTGACCCAGATGATTGGTGGCATCTATGATGCCTGAGGCGGGTAGGGATGGGAGGTACCATTGCAGATTTCTGTGGTGTGACATGAAATGCAGCTCACGTGGCACCAGGGAGACACAAGGTTCTGGTCAGCACAAACAGAGTCGAGAGAGTTGTTCAGTAAGCAGATAAAAGCACATATTTTAGGATAAGCTAATTGCTTTCTAATCTGTGTTGCCTGATCTCCATATATGAGCTTACAGACAGATGCCTAATCTTAAGCAAAGAGCTTCTTCTAATACTTCTAATTCAATGTGACTCTGTGATTTGGACCAACCTCTGTGTACTACCAAAAGTCAAGCAGGCGAGAAATTTATAAGCTTAGCCCTATTTTCTTAATTACATATCTACACTGAATTTTACTAATTGCAAATGAGTTTTCTGCTTATAAGCTTAATTACACTGCCTTTTCAGGAGCGGTACTTTCCCCTTTGAAGGGCTTAGAAAGGTCACAGTTATAGAAGCAAGCATCCTAAGGGACTAAAGCAAGTTAGCAAGCTCCATCTTTTCTATAATGCATTGCCTCCAACCAAAAATGCCTAAGTGCCTAAGTTTCCATATGCTATGTCATAGCATAGGTATACACAGAATGGGAGAAGATCCACTGGCTCTGGAACCCAAGAGGTTTAAATTGTGCTTGGAGCCATGTGGAAAGCAGAGTGGAATTTCAACAGGTAAGTGGAACACCGCTGGGAAATACAGGGCGAGGCCTTTGATTACAAGAGCTGAGAAAAGTATCAGCATACTATGGGTATGCTGATATAGCCATATAAATTTGGTATGTAATTTAATAGAGAACATTTTTTCAACCTTGTTTTCCTATCCTTTTCAAGTAGCAATTTTAAGTCAAAATTAACCACCATCATCTAAGTTACATAAGGTAGAATTCAAGCACTCTTAATTTCTCACATGCTTTCAAGGGCAACGTTAAGTTTACAGAAGTTTTAGTTAGATAACAATGAGAACAGTAATTTATTTTCTTAGCATCTTTAGTAAATTTAAAGACTAAAAATTTAGTAGTTTCTAGCTGATTGCAACCAACACCCCTCCTTTTGGGGAGCTGTACTCTCCATACTCCTTCACACACTGTGAAATGCTCTCCAGTCAGCTGGAACACCTCTGTTCACATGCAACCTTCTTAAACTCATCAGTGAAATGTTCAGAACACAGTAAGTTTTTGGTTAATGCTTCTAGTAGTGCTTAGACATTTATCTCACTTTCAAATCAGCAAGCTGCTCTGGATCTGATTATCAGCTTCTACATCCTTCTCTCAACAGCTATTCGTTCTACTTTTTCTAATGTGTGTAGTTATGGGAGTCTGTAATAAAACCTGAGATACTGCATATTTATTTCTATTTTTCATGGTTTATTATCCTGACATTTCAAATTGCTCTGCTTAAACTTTAATAAGGATCGTATGATGGAGAAATCAAACTTTTACATAAGAAATTGCTTCAATTAAATGTCAAAAGAGACATAAAAAATTAGTTTTAAAGCCATCTATGCTTCTTTCTAAATACCCTGTGCAGAGGCTGACACAGGAGGGAAAGTTCTGCTCAACATCTCCTCCTCACATTTGAAAATTATTTTCTAACATGAATCTTCACTGCAGTATTTCAACATTTACTATATGTTGAATTTTATTTGTAAGACCTACAAGTTACTGTTGCCTTTTTTTCAAGTGTCAAAGGCTATTTAAATATGTAATAGAGTGTGTAAAATCAAGTCTTGTAGGGTGTCTCCTGTAATTATAAATGCCTTATCTGTTCCCTTTTTTCCTTCCTCTTTTGTAACACCATTCTTTTTCCCTCACATTCCCTGTGATGTATCTACACATAAACTGTCTGCCTCACTGTATAGCTATACTAAATATTTATTATTTGTGTAATCTTTCTCACGTCTGTATCTTTGTTTTGATCTGCATATTTGAACTATTCATATAATTATTCCTGTTGTTATTATATGTTTCCTTTTACCATATTTCTATTTCCTATCAAACTGCTTTGATCTTCTTTATTTTCATACATTTTTTTTCCTAAGTCTGTATCCTCTGGCTAATGGCACCTTCCCTCACAACACAGCACTCCTCTGGCTGATTTCTTTCCCCTGAAGCTCATTCCCAGCATTTTTCTCCTTTTCAAACTCCTTTGTTCCTATTCACTGCTAATCCCCTGATTCCCCACTTAAACTCACCACCACATATTCTTCAATCCCTTGCTGTTTTACCACATCCCCTTCAGCAGACTGATAATGCAATTTTAAGAGAAACTGAGAAACTTTAATACTGTTCTGATCCTTCTTGGATTTAGGCTTGTGGATAGAGCCAGAAGCAAGATGGGAAGGGGAGCGGTGGTGGGGAGAGGTGGGAGGGAAACAGCTGAGAAGAGACAGAAATGCAAACTCCATAGCACTTCACAGGCTGTTTATTTCCCAAAGACTGCCCGCTCAGCTGGGTGGCAGAGCAATGTGAGCCACCAGATGTGCGATTTTTACACCGGTGTCAGCAAGAGCTGCTCAAGCAGCTTTTGGCCAGCAAATGAGGTGGGACATCATTGCCTTTCTCTGCAGCCAGGATGCACCCCAGTAACTTAGCAATGCAAGGAACTAGGAAACAGAGCAGAAGCAAATAAAGGGTAGAATGATCTTTTCTGAGGACGAGCAAACTGAGGAAAAATCCACCAAAGCCAGTGTGGTGGCAGAAAGGTGGTTGTTGGGCTTGCTTAAGGGAAACCATGCATTTATTGAAGAGTACAGGCAGGGCCAGACTGCAGTCAGCTGAACTCTGCTGGCAGACACTCCTTACCTAAGCCCAGTGCTGAATGGCCCGACTGCTGCAGTGCCCTAACTCCTCTCACAGACACAAGGACAAAAAGCCAGGCAGTTCAGGAGCAGCATCCCAATTTTCTGCCTTTCTAAACTTGAATTTACCATGAGTATTACCTCATAATACCTCAAGCTATTCCTTCCTCATGTTCTAAAACACAAATGGCATTGATTTACATTTCTGAATTTCTAGATCTTGAGCATGCACAAGTGGTATGGACAGTTTCAATAATCTAGAGCATGAAAAATAAGTTTTTAATTCTCTAAAATGCTGTTCAGTACTGATAGGAAGTTGTTTTCCCTGAAAATAATGTGGATGGCAAGAAAGGAAGAATATATTTGTTTCTTATATGCTGGTGAATAGCACAGAGGAGAGTGTGGCCCAGAAAGAGGCTTAACCCCTGTGCAACCTACAAAGATTTAGGGATTACATTTATTTAGCAGAATTCAGACAGAGTGATTACCCACCTGTTATTCCTTTCAAAAAATTGGCCTGCTGTGTTACATGTGACACAATTAGTAAAACATTACAGCCTGTTTCAATGAATCCAGGCATGTGCAATTTTCTCTAAAGTTTGATTAAAAAAATGATTGGAGGGCAAATGGAACAGCTTTTACTGAGACAGATAACAATAAGACATATTGGGCTCTTATTATCTGCTA
Source organism: Sinosuthora webbiana (assembly GCA_013397395.1). Lineage (NCBI taxonomy): Eukaryota > Metazoa > Chordata > Aves > Passeriformes > Sylviidae > Sinosuthora > Sinosuthora webbiana. Next base: position 3,207,399 of record VXBN01031006.1, read on the forward strand.
TTAGCTTTGGCTTTCAGGTAGGAGAAAAGTACATTTTAGGAACCATTCAGTGTCCTATTATAATAATTTCTGAAGCATGCCAGTTGGTAAGAAAGTTGACTTTTTGTTTTATCTTACTTAATATTTTCACAAAAAATATGGAACCTGTGGAAATCTAAAAGTTCAGCTTCAGAGAAATCTCTGCATATTCCACCAAGGAACATGTATTAGCAATACATGGAGCTGGACTTAATGCTCCAATTTAGGCCTTGAAAGTTGGGTTCTCCTTTTGACATAAGAGTGAGATACTTACAAAATCTTTGGTAAGTCTTACACAGCTTTAAATTCCTCAGCAGCTGGGCACCTGCTTACTTTGTAGTTCTTGGCCTTTGCTTCTTTCTGCATGGTTTTCCAGTGTCCATTTTGAATGACATGTGAGTTTATCACTGTGCTGGGGGTACTGATTCCCTAGCCAGTATTGTTCACTGCAGATTAGATGCCAAATTTCCCCTATGGAAGTATACCTGATGTTTTATGGTGACCAGAAAACTATTACCACTTTCAGGTGGCATTCAAAGCTTTCTTTCCCAAATATAAGAACATGAGCTTGTTGGAAGGAGCTCTTTAGGAACAAGGAAACACTGGCTCTTAAAGAAGCAAGCCTCTGTTGAGCAGCCACGTCACACTTCTGCTGAACTTGGACCTTGAGGAGAAAACCTCTGTCTCCTTGTCTCTCACAAGAGCTTTTGTCCCCCAGCTCCCAGCCCTGGGCTGACCTAACTTTACACCATGTAAAATGAACCAGCCCATGGCACCACACACCAAAAAAAATCTATCCCTGCTCTAGATCCAATCATAACATAAATCATAGGAAATGTGCAGTGCAAGCTGTGATGTGATCTCTCCCTGGAGTGCTAAAAGCCTTTTGCTTCCCCACATTATTCTTGGAGGTGAGTATGTCCAAAGTACAATTCTAGACAATTGGCTCTCCATTTCACTCCTGTTTCGTGAGAACACTTGTCTCTCTGCTTTCAAAACTCAGCTTTCTATTTTCCCTTCCACTTACTGACTGTACAGTACTTTCTGCTTAAATGAAAGCTTTTGTAGCTGACTGAGAAAAGCTCTGTATTGGTAATATGCCTTCAGGGTTAAGGACATTTTCCTCAGGAAAGAACTTAATAGTACCTCCGGCCACAAGAGAACTTGAAATCGTCTCTAGGAAATTAAAACAATTTATTTTGTGGCACTGAAAAATCTGTTGTCTGATGACAGTCAAGAGCCAAAAAGAGAACCACTTCCCTCTATCTAAAATCTCAGCCCTTCTCCTGGAAAACAAATCAGTCCTGTATTCCCCTGACCCATTAAAGAGACTACCCTCAGTCTCTATCAACTTCTTCTGAGCTTCTTCTTAGAACATTTTTTAGCCTTTGTTTGGTTTTTCACTACAGTTTTCAGTATTGTAAATAGTATGCAGATTCCCCACAGAAATCCAGAGGGGCTTAGCAAAGTTCTACAAGAATGAGACAGATGCAGGTGTGTCAACTTCCACAGAGTGTGTCAGCTTTCACCTGCTGAGTCCAGCAGCTATTGATAGTAGCAAAGAACTTGCTTAGGAAGAAGAGTCTGCAGCAGATAGTGTGTCTTACAGACAGGATTAGGAATGGAAGATTACTGATGCACAAGGTTACAAGGAAAGCAGTGGTTTTTGGTTTCACAGCAGCTAATTTCACCACTCTGCACCTATGGCTCTCTCCACACCCACATGCATTTGAGATTTCAGTTTTATTTGCATTACCCTTGCTGTTTTCCTACAGTTAAAGAAAAGTTTCCCCTAAGAAAATCACAGGGGGAAAGAAAAAAAAAAAAAACAAAACAAAAAAAAAAACTGAGAAAACCACATTCCCATACAGGTCAAACTCATCGCCTGACTCCTGGGTCAGAAATTATATCTTCTACGTAGCTGTTTCACTACCACTTATCCCACCATTTCCATGCCTACTGATCATTTTTAAAGCTGCCTGCTTTTTGTTGAAATAGCCAGCAGTGGTAGAGCCACTGGGCTTTGATTTCCTCTTCCAGGGAAAGCTCAGGTCTCAGTTGCCACCTTTGATGTTTCCTGTACTACTAATGACTACTGTGGAGCTCCTCTCTGTGGGAGATATGACACAGAGAGCCATTTCACTACTGCTGTGAGACACATTCAGTAGAGTTCCTTGAGTATATATATATATATATATATATCTCACAGAAAGAGTAAGCCCAGATAGAGCAAGGCACTTAATTCTACACAGATTTCAGAAAACATTTTCTATTAAACTGTGTAAAAAATGCCTCTGAAAAAGCTGCTGCTTTAAGGAGGGAAAGTAGCAGAAGCCATTTTATGTACCAGCTTACTACCAAGAGAGCCAGTGAGTACTGCAGAACTACTCTCTCAGGCTCATGTATAAATTAAAACAAGTGAAGACCCCTATTATAGCATCCAATACGGATTCATATTCTCAATAGTCAGTTATAAAAGCTTTTTTTAAACATTTCCTTTTTTATATAGGTAATATTAATAGTTATGAACTTTTTGTAAACTCCTATTATTGAGAAAAACTTACAAGAGTACTATGAGAAAACAACCAGTATCCCCAGGCTGGAGCACATATATTTTTAAATTCATTACAAAGCCAAAAGTTTTACTTCCTGGCAAAAGCTTCACTATCCCTGAAATCCCCTTTTAATATCAGAATAGAACTAGAGGTGCTGAGTAGTCACAAAGCAGCAAGAACTAGACATTCCTTTCATGAGCTTTTGGAGCTGGATTTAGGTGCCCAACTGTAGACACATGTGACAGCTTTAACCATCACTTCAAACTGGTTATTTTAGACCTATCATCTCTCTTGGATACTGTAGACCATGTGGTTCTGCTGACACATTGTGCGAATGTTCTTGAAATAGATAGATACACTCTTAAATCATTATTTTCCTTTCATTCCATATGGTCTAGGTGCCCTTGACATAATTTAAAAATACAGTGCAGCAGCACAATTTAAGATAAACCACTACCAATAAGCCAAGCAATTTAAAATCTCATATCCCCTTCACCTTCGAACAAATCCCCCCAACTTACCATTCCCCTCAACCTTCCTGGAAGGAAAAAAAAAAATAAAAAAATTGAACTCAGTAATATACTTTAAAAAAACCATTTGAAATTATACTGTCATTCAGTAGTAAAATGGCAACTGAGATATCAGATCTTTAACATCCATCTATCATAGCAAACAAGTAGCAGAGATCACAATCTTGCAAATGCAGATGATGAATTAAAGATATCATTTTGGATAAATACACAGTTATGCCATCCTGGTGTGTTGTCTGTTCCTGCTGCCTCACAGGTTCCCTCTCCAATTTCCTCTGCGATGGGCCCTATATACCAATCCCTAAACCCCAGAATCATTCCCACACAAAGTTCCCTAGGAGGCTACTTTTTTTTTAATCTTCAACCTTACATGAATTGTGTCCTTATCAAAAGTCACTTGAGTGGTTAAGAGTCTGTGCAAAGGATGGGCCCAAACCAAGCCCTTCATGGGGAGTTACACACTGCAGTGCCTGCACCCTCCCGACAGCAGCTCTACATCACTGCTTCAAATGACCAAACTGCAGCAGTCAATCTGTTAGCATTTTACACTTACTTTTCCTAGGTGCAAACAGCAGAGAATTGGGCCTTCCATCACTTGCAGTTTTTATAAGGCTTCAGCAAACTGGGCAACATTTTGCCCCTTGTTTCACCCCTGAAACTACATCCCTGCCACAGGTTCACAGCAGCGTAACTGAGCACAGCACCTGGCAGAAAGCCCAGAATTTGACCCAGCAGGTTTATGGTGTATGGAGATGATATTAACACACATCATGAGCCAAATCTGCACTCTGGGCTGCTTAATAAAAACCCTACCACCTCCACCATTGCGTTTAACCTCTTCTATTAACAAGAAAGTAGGCCAAACTGATCACTAAGAACCAGTTAGCCTAGAAAATTTACTACTTATCAATCACAAGCATTTGCATTTTGTAACCTTTTTCACTGTTAATAGCTTTTCGAGTAACAGGAACTGAGCAGTGACAGGTGGATTAAAAACATTTCACTAAACATCTTGAGTATTTATTAATTTTAGCACGTGATTGCAGATGCACTTGAAAAATATGGTCGCAGAGTAAAATTTTCACTCTAAGTTAATACAAGGAGTTTAGTTAAATATAGACATCTTAGTAAACAACTGGTTTTCAGTATCATGACTAACACATACTTTTATAGTTCATAGCAATATTTATGAACTGATCTTTCTTTCCTCACCTGAAAGACTAAAATAAAATAAGGAAAAAATTTAAAGGGTGTTCTGTTAAGATTGAAAGAAAAGATTTCCCTTTCCATAGGACTTCTTAGCTGTTTCTGTCATTAAGCCTAAGCATTTTCATAAAGAACATCAAGATCTTTTGAGACACAGAATGATTTCAGGCAATGTAAAAGATGGAAAATGTCATTCATTAAATGAGTGGTCAGTGTGCAGTGGCAGAATTATCACAATTCATTTTCTTGCCTGTATTCAGCTAGTTGTAATTACACATATAATAATAAATTAAGTGAAACCAATGTACCATACATTGAATTGATCCATTAGTTTATCTATACTACCCTGCCAAGCCCCCTACTGCTATTCCTTCAGCCAGGTTACCATATATGACTTAACAGCTGAACACTAGTGCTGGGCTGAATTAACATCAATTAGCATTTAAATTGCATGTTTAAATGAGTGCATTAATGGGTGCATGCAATTTATAATTCTCTCCCCTCCACCTCCAGTCTCATCTAGTGCTAGAGATTTGTCAGACAGCTGGTATCAATCTACCTAATCTCAGACTTAGAATGACTGCTTGCCTGCATACATTCAGCTGGCATGCACTGATTAGAGGAAAATTCTCCTAGGTTGGCTTTAAATTTACAGTGTGGAGTGACTTACATCTTATCATCTGCATCTGATTTTACAGCCAGCTTTCAGGGGCCAAATATTACCTGATTTACAATCACTTCCCAGTGCCTTCAGATGTGCTGCACTTCATGTTAGGCTGGAGCAAATCTGGCCCTGTGTTTCAATCTCTATCCATAAAGATATTGATAAATTGCCAACTGTGCCATGACATCTCTGCCTTCCCATGAGGTGAAGCTCTGAATATCAGACCATGGTTCTTCAAGGGTGGTAAGAGTAAACAAGTGAAAATTGCCTACCACTAACTGCTAATGCCACGAATGAGTTCATTCTGTACACCAAAACCTTAAGTGAGGGATATTCTGAGGGTTTAAATTATATAGAATTTCTCCTCCCTGAAATGAATTGGTAATATCACCATATTATGAGAAATAGCTAGCATGATTTATGACATCCATTATTATTATTATTATTACCATCATCATCATCATTATTGTTCCTATTCTTATTATATGACTATATTACTATTTTATGGAAAAAAGAATCTGTACAACCTCAGGTGATAAGACAAAGTATGCGTTTATGTAAAACAAAAATCACTTCAAAATATTTTCTATTTTGTCTGTCAGATCTAACTCTAAGGCCAAAATCACATCAGTCTTACCACAAAGGCTACAAGCTTGGGAGCCCAACTGGAGGCTCATCTTCAGTGCACATGTGCCCCATACACCCCCCACAGCTCAGGTAGCACACCAAACCTACTTCCAGAGATGCCCAGAGATAGACTAGAGGGTGTCTGCAGGATTTCTGCATGGCAGCTCTGGAATCAAAGGCTACAATAAAGTTTAGACCAAAGTAGGACTATCTCCATGTAATGCTATCAATACCAGACATAAGGGTCAATTCCATAAAAATATGGATCCAGCTCTGGACCATATCAATACTGAAAATGTAACACCAATATTATATCAGAATAAAGTTTCAAAAGCAACTTTTCATATCCACATTGAAATTTAAAGCATCAAAGACAGTAAAAGCCATTTCAGACAGATTTTATGGGAATCATCCTAACTACAGTTAGCTGAAACACCACTTACCACAAGAAATTTACAGTAGGTAGAGACTTTTAGGTTCTACTAACAGCAGCAATTGTGTGATAATTTCATTTGGTTCTGATATCTGTCCTCAAAGATATTATGCTATGCTTTAAATATTTCATGTCTATGTACTGTCCTGAGATTTATTATTTATGCAATAGATGAAAGATCCTAAACTTTTACTTGAATAGCACACTACTGTGGCAAAACGACTCATCAAGGTTAACCATCCTTCTTGCTTACTACCTTCAAAAATTACATCCTCAAGAGGGATTGCACAACCAAGTCAGATAGTGTGGGCAAATTTAATTAACTAAATGTCAGAGTCCACAGTTGTTACAGATGACATAAAGAGAAAAAAGAGATAGGGCATAACCTTGAGGTGCTTGTTATTGCTGCCAAATGCTTCAAAGAATTGTTCACATGGACATGAAGCCTTCAGTCTGTGGCACAATTAATATATATGTGGATCACATTGTGCCAATCAAAATAAAACTCCAATATGATGCTTCTCAGCCTCATTGAAGAAAGCCCAGGGTGTAAGGAAATAAAATGCAAAGGCCTCTGCCAGAGCAGATCTGACACCCACACACTTGTTAGACAGGAGAGATCTGGACCCAGTGCTGCTCTTTAATTGCAGGCACAGCAGGGAAGCCCAAGGTTCTCCCAGCTCAGGCTTACACTGGCAAATGGCCAGTGACCTTGGGCTGGCCACATGTTTGTATAAATGGTGCACCTGAAGATGTCCTCTGCCTCACGTCTGAGCAGGGCTGCTGTGTGCTGGGTTGCTGGGAGCTGGCTGCCCCAGCCAGGAGCTGGGCAGCAGGACCCCAGCCATTGCCTGGAAAACCTTTTTTTATGTCACAGCAACGCTAACTTTACAAAATAGCTGTATAGTCGAAATACTGAACAAATCTATTATTCACTCTTCCATCTATATTGGTTTGGGGGAAGAAAATTTACTGGGAAGTATTGTTATTATTTTTTTCTTTTTAATCCCAAAAGAGTGATTGAAAACAAAATCTGCCACTGACTGAGCTGTCCTGTCTTGTCACTGTTCTCATGGGCCAGTGAAATTTTGAGATGTGAACAAGTTTAGCCCTTTGATTTGGGAGAGACAAAGGAGACAACCAACTTCAGGCTTGACTAATAAAAGCAAGAGGGGGCATTCATGGTCCCTCCTGGGAGCCCTTGATGCCCACCCACTGCCATCCCATGCAAAAGGACAGAACAAGCCTAGAACTTGCTTTCCTTTATCTGAACACACACAAGGAGGTGCAAAGAATTTGCAGGACTGCCAGAGAAAAGAGTAAGACCTACTGTCCCCATGATGTCATTAAATGACCCAACAACTGAAATGACCCAATGACTTAGCATTGTGAAGAAGAAATTTATATAAAATTCCCAAAGAACCTGTTACTGTGCACCCATATTCATTTAAAACTGGCTTGTGAGTGACAGAAGGAAGGATTACAGAGCTAATTAAGTTTCAGAAGCTGAATAAGAAATGAATGAGGAGTCACACAGAGAAATAAACATTTAACAGAACTTCTAAAAAGATCTGCAAAAACCATCTCACAATAAACCCAAGAATAAGATGAAGGAAGGGGAAATTAGATACAGTGGCTTATAAAAATAATTCTGCCCTAGAAAACTGTTTGTAATAAATTAGACAAATATATCAATTCTCAAGTTTGAGCCATCATAAATAAACAGGAAAACACCTTTAAGAGTATTAGTTTTTGGAATCACAATATAAAGCAATTTTCTTTCTTCTTAAGAGAATACTGGATATTTACAGAGTAACATAATGATTACAAGACAGTTATTATTAAGGCTTGGTAGACAATACTCTATAATTTATATTTCACTAAGATACAGCGGGTAGAGGGATTTTTATTATTATTTGTTGAGAAGTCCATAGAGCCATCTCTAAGCATTTATGGGGAATATAGGTGTTATTCCCAGCAGAAACAACCTTCAAAATTTTCCAGGCAGCCTCACAATGAGAGAAATTTTCCCATACTGTAATCACTGTTGGGAAATTGCCCTTTCTAGACATCCTTACTTAGGCTTTGTTCTGACAGGAATGAGCTAAAATAAAAGCATGAGAAATGAATGCACACAAATAGAATTTGTTGTTTGATTCACGTTCCCCAAAGAGTGTTAATGCCTTCAGAGATCATAAAGGCAAATCATAAAGGCTATACTGCACAGAAACACTGTGTGAAAGAAGAGATGAACATTGTTAGAATTCAGAAATAATAAAATAACATGGTTGGCTGGAACAAGTGACACTTGTGATTTACAACAGCTTGGGGTCTCTCACTGCTGGCGCTTTGATACGTTCCTTGAAACACACTCTGGTTAAGTAACCTTTTAAGGCAATTTTTATGTACACATAACTTAGACTTCTCATATAGTTGACCGATGGGTTATCCAAAAAAAAAAAAAAAAAAAAAATTCCTGACAATTTGGGCTATATATTAATGAGGAGAATCAGTTACTGCAAAGTTAGTTCTCCAGTGGGCCCTGCCTCTGTTCTCTGGTAGTTTCTTCTCTCTAGCATACTCACTACTTCCCTGATTTCTGCTATTCCCTTTTCACCTCACCTAGAAAGACAGAAAGGAAGAAGAAATGGAGGACCTTTATCCCCATCTGCCTCACTTGGATTTAAAGTATCCTGCTGCATTGTGCATTGCAGGGGGAAGCACGGGGCTCTACAAGGATGTGGATGTATGAGTAATACTACACAAAAATACAGTCATTTGCTCCTAAAACTTTTCTTTTTTCAAATATTCTTAGAGAAAATTATAAAGGATCAGAAGGTTGTTCCTCTTCCTGCTCAGAAATCCTTTTGTTTCCTATCAGGCTAAGGTGCCAATCCTTATACAGTGTTGAGATGCCAGAGGTGGTGCTGCAGTGTTGGTGTGTAGGGAAATTCTTTTTGCCACCTGCCAAAGCGATTTTGAGCAGGGCATGATGCAGCCTGAGCACACAGGAGAGGGGCTGTTTGGGAGAAGGGTCATTAGACCAAACAAAAATCACACCAACACCATGCTAAAATTTAATGTGGACAGTCAGTTCCAGGTGCCCAGGAGCATCATATGGCACTTCTTAAGCTACTACACCTCCTGGACCAGGATCCTGTTCCCTGTGGTACCCATGTGAGTGACACTATGACCCTTGTGTACAAACCATCATTTTACTACTGATGCTGTGTCCAAGCAGCCATGTTTTGACGGGTGATTGAGAATTTTATTTTTTTTTCACTTAAAGCAGCTCCAGTTGGAATCACAGCACAGCAAAGTTATCCCACTCTTAGCTTGTTGAGAATGAAGGTGAGGAGAGGGCACTCTGCCTTGTTGGACATCCTGTCAGTCTGGGGTAATTAAAGAGAAGATGCCAGGTGAGCCTGTCTGTGGACGTCACTCAGCAAACCAAAGCACAGTCAATGCTTGATGAACGTTCCCAGTTAGGGATGCACCCATCCTCTCTAGGATGGAGAACAAGAAAACAACCATATCCTGACTTTCTGCTACAGAATCCTGCATCCCAGCCATTCTGGGTTAGGGGCAAGCCTGGTGAACAGCACAGCAAACGGATTTTCATGTAGCAAAATGTCTAACTGGGATAGAACCGCAAGTCTGAAGGGGCTGAGTACTGAGCAGCTTCATTACCCACAAAGTCATTTAAAACAGAATAGACAATTAACCTGCAGTCACTGATAGGGACTGGCAAGCACTTAGGCACTCTCACAGACTCTTTTTGTCTTCTTTTTAAGGGAAAAATAAGAAGTAAACCATTAAAACAAGACACACATGTTGCGTTTAACAGGAAAAATCAGCCTTCATTGAACTTGGATATGGCAATCTCATTTCCTACAATGTTTCTCTGTGAAAAGGCAAAATCCACTAGTGTATCCTGAATCCTCAAAGTATAATAATAACAAAAAAAAAAAACCTTCCTATTACTGCATATTGAAAAAGAGAAAATTCCTGAAAGATGAAAGCTGAATAAAAGGGAAGGAAGGAAGTGATTTTCATAGCTCAAACACAGTACATTCAGACAGACTTTATTTCCATGGATATTTTTCTATGAATTCACATAACTGGAAAAAAAATATTTCTTTTTTTTATGCATCTCTGCTGTTGGAATTAACCCTTCAAGGAGTAAGGAGACTGATGGATATTCCTGCACGCACTCAATGCCAATTGTGCTACTTACACCTTTAGATCAGCTTCAAATCAAGTCATAGCAGGCAAAGAATTGCTCACTCTTAAGTGCTTATGTGGTTCTGTTGTTTAGATCTCGTGAGACTGCTAAAGCCATCACTTCAGGCTCACTGGTAAGAGCTACGTCAAATTATTTTGTAACAATTTGAGGTCTTACCTATCTATTATTTAGCACTTCAGTGATTTAAAACACAGTGGAAATTTCTATGGGTTTTGTTGCTGAACTGAGCTAGATTGACTGGAGAAGAGAGAAGAGAAAATGATGTGCGCAAACAGTGCCACTATACCAGTTAAATGGTGCTGCTGATTATTTTTGTGTTTGACAAGTCTGTCCCAACAGGTATTACTCTTAGTGAGCTTTGCAATATTGGTACGTGCTGCTTCAATTATTTTTTCCTCTTAATCCTTCTCCTATGTATTAATCCTTTTTCTATATATTCCTTTTTTTTTTTGTGATTGCTGTTTTGTAAGTTTTTAAAGGCCATAAGGTAATACATTGCAGAAGTAAAAACTCAAGCCCTTTCCTGAAAGGACTGTGGGATACATCTGTAACTGTGCAAGCCAGACATGGACCTGGATCATGCAGTTCTCTCAGCCTCTGCCCAGAACAAGATTTTCCTTCACTGTAGGCCAGCCCGTTTTTAGGGATCTCAAAAGATGGAGATTCCCCCTTCTCTTCTGTCACAGCCTCATCTTCTGCACCGAACAGTCGTTGTCCCAAAAAGCTTCTGAGAGTCTTAACCTGATTTTTATGGAATATAACCACCTTTCCATTACAGCTGTGCATAACCTCAGGGTAGTCTGAGAGCAATCAGCGACTATTACATATAAATACCACTTTGTAGGAAGAGGTGCATGTGCTGTTAAAGTACATAATTGGCGCCCTGCAATGCCCTTACTTTGCACCCAGGTGTATTCCTGGATATGCTGTAATAAGGCACTTCAGGAGGTATTCACACCATCTAACCTCAGCTGGTCTGCAGAGTCACTGGCAAAAGGTAGCCCCCTAACTCAAGTGCTTCAGATTGCTACACTTTCCATGAACTGTGTGGGGTGTTCAGGTGGTTCATTTCAGTATTTCAACTAGATGCCTACAGTTTGAAGATGTGAACACCCTACTTTGTGACTTTACTATCTTAGATCTCTGCTGGCTATGCTATATATCATACTACTTGACAATTTTGGGCTTACAAGATGGTAATGGTAATTACCAAGCTCACCTCCTTTCTTTTCAGACTTTCTCACCTAAATTGTACTTTTACAGCAAAAGGCTGGAACTTATTTCTTGTGAGCAAAATTGCCCTTCCCTACTGCTTTATCTCTGTTCTCCATGCTTCTGCTGTTTTTCTCAGCCTATAGTAATTGTTTCTATTCCCACTCAGTCTGGTATTTGTTCAATTTGCATAATAACTTCTTCATTCCCAACCTGAAACCAACCATGTTATGATCTATGAGATTTGAGGAAAGTCAAAAAAACTAGTATTTCTTAACCTGACAGAATAGTAATATTCTGTCTCATTAAAAATATCATATATAATAAAATACATTTTTTCTCCAGATCATGTTATTGTCATAAGAAGGCAATAGTCTATGTTTAAACACATTTATTGCCTCTGTTACTTTCCCTTCACTGTTAAATACTTTTATTACATTGGCTAACTGAAAACTTATGATTTGTTACAGATCTTACAGAGCTGCTGACAGAGCTAATTGCTAAATTGCCACTGATCGTACTCTGGGTAACTTTATTACCAGGTTTGATGTCACCTCCAATCCTTTTGCCCAGAAGTTTTAAGACTCTAACATTTATTAAATTTGACCAAACAAATTGACCATCCCGTTTCATGTGAGAACAAGGTTTAGTAACTTGACTGTATCTTTTACCTGGGAAATTTCAAACCAGCACATCAATTTTCAAAGGTCACTCACTTTGCTCTATTTCATTTCAATCCCCTTACCCCAATCTGTTTGCTTTCCAGTAAGCCATTCCTGCTCTTCTGTTCATTCAAGGGTGACAGAGCTCATCACCTCTCCAGAACTCATGAGAAGAATACACTGCATTGTCATGTGGTGATCCAGAATCACTAATGACATTCACCAGCATTTCCATGTGCAGTAGAGGATCTTGACAAAACAGAGCATTCCTGAAGGCCACCTGCATTCACCACTGCAGGTACCATGCAGTCAGAAATAATGTTTGTAATGCAGGCACAGGTAGAAACTCAACAGAGCAAAAGATGGGGTCCAAATAACTAATTATTTAACTCCAGATAAAAAAATAAATTGAGAATTTATATGGGCACAGGTTCTAAAATTATATTACTTTTTAAAGTCTGGGTTACACACTTTCTTTCTCTTCAATAAAGTTACTTTTTGTCTGGCTTCTTCCCCTATTTTCTGCTTTTTCCTAAGCTCTTCAAGTGATATTAAGTTTGTTATGTCAGCATGTTAGTCAATCCTATTGCAGCTTTTATCAAACTGGCAGACTCTGGCTCTGTGGTGTTTTTATGACATGGTTGCTCTGACAGATTGCTCCCACACGACACTGGAAAATGCAGTGACTCAAAGGAGCAGCTGGGAGCGTGCACTTTCAGCCAGCTGCTTTGATGGATTAGGAACTCTCCCAGAGCCTTTCCTAGGGAGAGGTTATAATGCTGTCTTCCAAACGCATTCGCTTGCATCACACCTGTACTGAGAGACTGTGCAAATTGTTGCCATACTAATTTCAGAGATAATTAGGAAGAGCATAAACCCCAGATTCCTCTCTGTTTCCGTGTCTCATACAAGCACGTATAGGAAATTTTGTGATCAGTACTCCTACAGTCCATTACCCTGTCTTTTGATAACAGGGATTGGATAATTTAGATGACATGCACAAGGCAGTCCCAAAATAATGGGTCCTTAAAATTACTGGAGTAAGTTTATTGCAGCCCTCACTGTCTAAAGGCAGGTTTATGCCTTGAAGTAAGTGAGATTGCAATCAATGAAAACCTCTGTTAAAGTTTACTGTTCTTCCTATTGTAGATCTTGGTCATTTTGTTAGCTATTGAAAAGACGTATTTAAGAGTTCAGCTAAAATCCAAAGAGTCAGTAGTAGCATGCAGGAATTAGATCAATAGACTGCTCTTTGTGTGAAAAAAAAACATTTTTTTCCATCCAGCCACTTTGAGTTTGCCAGTCTGTAAGCTCGTAGTTCAGCCTTCTTCTTCCTTTTTTTTTTACTCATACTCATACAGGAACCATTTGTGTTGATTCTAAGTAAAGGATATGGCAGAATGGGAAGGNTGTTGTGTGCTTTTCTAACCACGGATTACTCACTTGAGTAAAAATAAACTAATGGTTTTCCTCCTCTAAACTCCTTCTTATCATTAAATACTTTTTACATGAGGTTTCTTATTCCCTTCCTTCAAAATGAAACAGAGTTCAGCCTTCTTCTTCCTTTCTTTTTCTTTTTTTTTTTTTTTTTTTTTTTTTTTTTTTTTTTTTTTTTTTTTTTTTTGTTCCTGTATCTATATTGTTTCCCACAGGGATTTTTTCAGCCTTTGGCCACAAATCATACTCATACTGAAGGTCATAAATCTCCATATAGAAACATATAACATATACTTAGGCAGTGTCCATACTCATACAAGAACTATTTGTGTTGATTCTAAGAAAAGGATATGGCAGAATGGGAAGGTGCAAGTAGGAGAGGGAATGAAACCAAGTCAAGCTCTGTGATGATTGGAGATAAAATGAGTACTATAAATTTCCAAAATCTCTAGAGGCTGCAGGAAGTCCAGGTGCCTCCTCTCAGGTTCCATCTACCTTGTCACCTGTGCATTATGAGAAATCTCCAAAAGCTGATTTGAATTATGCTTAAGTTCCACCCCAATGAAATTTGGTATTAAATTTGAAAGTAAACCTAAAACTAAGTTCTCTTTTTCCTTTTCTCATCCAAATTCCTTCATTCTTTTTTTTTCATGTCTATGCTATTTTTTATGCAGTGTTTGGTGCCTCAGAGTTCTACATGAACATTTGGTTTAAGGGAAAAACTATCTCTACATTTCAGGTAGCTATTAACATCAATAGTGTATTTTTATATGTTACTGTTTGATCATCTTTACCATGCAAATAAATACAGATAATCATTTACATTACCTTCACTTCAGATCCCAAATCGTTTTATTCATGAACTCAGGCAGAGTAATACAGAGCATATTGCATTTTTCCAATGAAGAACCCATTCATTAACAAGTTGCCCTATTAATGACTAAAGATTAGTTAGCATACCTTACACCTTGCTGTATTTAATGGCTAGAATTTAAAAAATCAATATGAATAATTTCAATATTTTAATCTCCTTTCTATTCTTATATGTACACATAGAATCTATGATCAATTTTCTGTCATATTGAAAAGATAACTTAAAATTTTGGCATGATCCTTGGGCCAAAATATTCTGGACTAAATTTTCTGAAATCATTTTGGTGATACTGAAGGAACTTTCCTCCTTAATACAGGAATTTCTGCAGCTGAATGCAAAGATATCAAACATTTATTTCTAAGTATTTGTCCAAATCACAGTGTTAACCCTTTCAAAGATAGAATTTTGTGCATGTTGGTGACCACTTTAAAGTATTTAGGCATCTCTAATTGTAACCTGAAAATGTGGTTCAGAATTTGTTGTTGTTTCCTTTTTCTCCCTCCCTCTTCAGTGTCTATCATGGCAAACGCTAGGAAAAGAGATAAAAAGCAGGTTTCCCATTATAGGACTTATGGCTTTGGGACTGCAAGGTGCACCAAGAGATAAGAATTCAGAATTTAAAAGAGCATGATAAGGCTCTCTAAGACCATTTCACTCTCTGAAACTACCTGTTCCGGGAGACCTTTTCTGGGTGTGCATTTTATTTATCAGAGAGCTGTGGTCAATGAAACTGTGGCAATTGGCTACTGTAACTAGACTGGAACCAGCAAATAATACATCTGCAAAGAGCTGTTCCCTGTGAGTCAAACTCTGGTGAACAAACTGTTATAAGTACCCCTCAAATATGTGCACTGTGAGAGGGAAGGAGAGAATCAGAGAATTTTAGATAGCAGTGCTTTTTCAGATTTAAGAATGCCTTGTGAAAGTTCAGCTGTATACCAAATTACTCGTATGCTAAGTGCAGGCTGGTGTTACCACAGTGCACCGCTTGTAAAATGTTTAAATATGGATCATAGTATGAATGTAAAAACCACGTACAATCTAGGATGCTTCCAACACATACACCAGAGCAAATAATGATGAGATTTGAGAGACATAATGACAATATTGTGCCTATAATGCGTTTGCCCAAAGGTACCCTTGTGAATATGTTTTCTATTCATTTCTGTTCTCCATTGCACATTTCCCTCAACTTAATTATTCCATTGATTGTAATTAAGCTCCCTCTAAGTCTGTAAATGTGGAGTGCATTTTCAAAATAAATATGAGAAAGCTGACTTACTCCTGGAAGCTTTTTTAAACTCTCTCAGCTCTATAAAATGCCTAACAGGCACTTTGTATCTGAGAACACAAATTCATTTTAGAGACATTCTATGACTTCACCCATTTTAAGCAGAGAGAGCGAAAATCTGTAATTTACAAACCATTGAAATCAAACTTATGGCAATTTTTTAATTCATCGTTCTTATTATTGGTATAATATTAGCACCTATTAAAATGTGAGCACTCCTACAAAGATTAATATTGCTTCACAGTAGTGGCTGAACAAACATGCATTAAGGAATGCTCACTGACCAAAAACAAGGCTTGTACATGGATACCCTGGATGGGCTAAAGAGAAGAGCAGAAAGCATGATAGTAACTAGACAGTAGCAGAACTAACAGTGTAACTAGATATATTTTTGGCATAAAACTGTAGTCTCAGTTTGCCACCTGTCTAACCATCTCAACATTGCAACCTATTTTCATAACCTGAAGAAATTCCTTGGATTCTCAAATGTTTATATAATACTGATCTGCCTTGACTGCACTGTAGTACCCAATATCTGTTTTTTCCTTTCTCTGCCCCTCTCTACTTCCCCAATGCCACAATCTGTACCACAAGAGCAAATGGTGCTATAGGAGCTTTATAATATAAATGATAAATTATATGTATGTTTATTTGCTTCTGAGGTGAAGGTGCTGTAAGAAGCTTGCATGTTGTTTATTTTCATCTTTAATTAAGGACCACTGAGATTCTGTAATACCTCAGAATTACCATGTCCAGTATAATGCATCAATATTACCCGACCGTAATATGTTCTAAAATAGGATAATTTGAAATCCATAGGTATTTAAAGATTTCTGGTTACAACAGATGCCAGATTTGAATTAAAAAAAAAAAATATAAAAAATAAAAAAAAATAGAAACAGCTAGCAAAATCTCACATACACAATAAGGTATAGATTTGGATACAGTATACCATCAGATGAAACATAGCATATGCAAGACCATATTGTAGCAGGATGAAGTGACTTTCTTACATTTTTGTATTTTCTTAATATATCCAAAATAGAATGGTTTTCCAAAACCAAATTATTATAAACAACTGATATTTGATAACTCTTAATAAATATTGGTTGAAACTAGTAATGAATTTTTTGCAGCACTCTATAATATTTTGTAGAGTGTTGCAAAGGTGCAACATACCAGGTGGTATAGTAAATGTGTCACTCTGAGTTCCCAGATTAAGTTCCCAAGTTTCATAAGTTCAGTGTTTAATTTCATAAAAACTGGCATCTGAAACACATCAGGTGAACTGCACCATGAGCATATTCCTTCATCAGCTCTCAAGGGAACGTAGAGCAGCTGTCGAAACCCAGACTGTACAGATCTAAAATAAGGCAAGATAGTTCCCATCCTTTACATCATTTGACTTGATCTTTTCTGGTCAATCAAAATGGTAACTATGAGAACTTATCTCTGCATTAAAGCACATAAAGTAGTGCAGAAGGAGGGATTTACAATAAAATAATAAGAAATATGGCTCATCATTTCATGTTTGCAAGAGTAGATGAAATAATCAGACCATGCATTTCATTGCATCACTGGTGAGACACACCAACTTGTAGCTGCCTGTGGATCTCTTCACTGTTCTCCAGCTGCTTATTTATTTCTGTTTATATATTATGTATGAGTGGAGGAGGATATGATGCAGTATTAGAGTCCTGCTCACTACTCACCTCATACACTGAAGCTTCTGAAAGAGGAAAATTAATAGTTTGTCCTCAAGAGGTGATATTTTCACTGACGTCTTAGCTTTAGTATTCCCAGAAAAATGCTCAACTTCTTTCTGTTGCAGGCAGCAAGAGTGAAGTATCACTGTAATCTGGTACACCACCTTGCACAAGTGGATCTTGTAGCCGGAGATGTAAGAGGAGCAGGGGATCATCAGCCTGCAGTGACTTTGTGTCAAGATGGAACAGCAAATATACTGCCCACCCTCAGTATTTAGCATTTCTGGGATGATGTGAGAGAGGTAACCAAATTTATGGTGGCAGATGTAGCACACATGAATCACTGTTTTGGCATAAACATATTAGGTATTTTGCAGACCATATGGTAAGTAATGTAACAGTTTAGATGAGCTGATGTTGATGCCTTGCATTCTCTACACCAGAGTGTCTTCCAGACTTACTTGTGTTGTTGCTGTGTTTGGATCAGTTGGTGGTAGATGCAGGGAATAAGGGGTGATTCTGTGTCATGATAACTCTAAGGAGTTTCATTTCTGTACTGCCTTTGGCTGGGATGAAGGTAGGTTTCTTCTCAGCAGCATGTGCAGTGTTGTGTTTGAGATCTGTGGCTAAAACAGTGCTGATAGCACAAGGATGTTTTGGCTGCTGCTGAACAGCACTTGCTGTTCATTGCTGGCATGATCTCTTTTTTCCCACTCTGTCTCCCAGCAAGTAAACTGAGGGAGGGCAAGGAGTTATGAGGATACAGAACTGGGACAGCAAATGTAAACTGTGCAGAGAGGTATTCCATACCTTATGACATCAGAAATAAAAGACTGAATTACAGAAAGAAGAAACTGAGAACTTAGGCTTTCAGGGTAGCCATTACTCAAAGTCTGGCTTGACAGCAGTCCTCTTGAGGCAGGTGGTGAGAGATTTCTTTGTGTCAACTGTTTTTTTTGCTCTCTGCTTGGCCTATTGAACTGGTTTATTATAACCTACAAGCTTTCTCCCTTTTTGTTCTTGCTGTTCTCTCCCCTGACCCCTTGCACCTGCTATGGGTATGCCATGCTTTCTTTTATTTGGACAATTACTTCAGAAATCTCAAGTGGCCAACTTGGGTAACTACAGCATGATGCCGTGGAAACCAGGTGCAATCAGAATCCCTGTAGGGACAGTCACAACAGTAGGGCAGGATTCTGCTCCAAATGCCCTCAGTGGTGATGCTCCTTTTTGCTTTGGTTCTCAGTAGGTTTCAGACACAAAAGTGGAGGATGTCCTGAATGCTCAGAAACGCTGACTAGAGTCCAAAGTGAATATCAAGAAGGTGGGCTTGCAAACCTGTGTCATTGTCCAAGTGTAATCATTTCACAGTTGGGCCCACACTGATTGAAATGAGGAATAGGATTCAGCCACAAACAGGATCTCTGCAGATTTTTTTTACAAGAGCCTGTCCTCTAACATTATGTTACATTTTTCTGTGGGGTTTATCAGTTTGTCACTCTTTAATCCCTTCAATATGGAATACATTGATTGGGTACAGTACTAATTTTCGTCATGTTTAATTAAACCAAATATTTTAGAACAGTAGATTCATTATGTCAATATGGTTACTTTAATCAGCTCTACATGTCATCTCATCAAAAGCAATACCAAATTCATTCAAAAATAGCTGGTTTCATTAAAACAATATTCCCTGGTGTTAAATGTATTAACCTCTTCAATTCTTTATTGATCATATCAATGTCAACTACTTTATGATTTTTCAAATGATAATTTTATGCTGACCATTTTAACAATTTCCCAGAAATTCCATTTTCTATATTTTTCAATTACTGATGAGTAATTTTGTTGGGTTTTTTTGGGGGTTTTTTTGTTTGTTTGTTTGGGGTTTTTTGTGGTTTTTGTTTTTGTTTTGTTTTTGTTTGTTTGTTTTGTTGTTGTTGTTGTTGTTTTTGGGTTTTTTTGGTTGGTTGGTTGGGTTTGTTTTTTTGTTTTTTTGTTTTTTTTTTTGTCTTGGAATATTGTGTCTTTTAATATTTGTCACAAATCAATGCCAAGACTTTAACTCCACTGATCTTTTCAAAATAATTCAGGGCACAAGTTATTTCATCCTGAGAATATCTTTAAATATGACAGTTTTGGCCCGATATTATTCTAACCGTTGGCAATTTAAAAAATTAAACATTACATTAAGATCATTTTTCAGATGTCAACATGAGGTGGGTAAGTCTGTTAAATATTAGGGATATAAGCCTATTTTATCAGGACATTTCTAAATTTTCCAGTATGTATCTTACCTTGTTTTCTCTAAAAAAAAACTCTAGGGAAGTAACTGATAAATATTTGAGACTTTCTTCTACTCTGACACATAAGTTAACATCTTTTTCTTCGGCTCACACCTGTATAAGGCATCTCATGCTCTCTTGATATATTTAAACATTCTTTCTCACTGTATTTGTGAAGAAGTCAGTGAGAAGAGTGTAAGGGTAGAAAACACTATTAAAGATAAAGGCCTAAAAATCAGCAGATAGCACCTTGTTTTTATGAGCCCTGGGCATGCTACTGCTTCTTCCTCTGCTTCTTCACCAGATCACATCCTTATCCATTTACATCATGAGGTTTTCATGCTGAATGTTTCCTATGCTCATCCATGGTCTGCATTCTAACCTACTGATTTATTCTATTGTTTTCACAAATTCTCTGTTTTCATTCTAAAAGCAATTCAAATGTTTTTTTACACCTTTTTTATCAGGCTTGATTTTTTTTTTAGAAAAAAATAGCTTTTGTGATTTCTGAGTTGTCTGGAGCAAAGGTTCATCATCTATTATTTCTGCATGCAACGCCCAATTAGTATTCACATGAGTATATACCATTATTTTTTTCTTTTCAGACTCTGTTTATTCTTTTAGTTTTGTAGGACTGACCATTCAAAAGAATGAACTATCAGTATTACTGGCCAGAAGTAGCATTTTTTTAACAATACCAAAGTAAGTCCATAAGAACCACCAGACTTTTGAGCAAGGATCAAGTCCTGCTCACAGATCTACTGTAGAATTACTCTGACCTTGTTTCACCAGTTTTTCTATTAGAAAGTTTATCATTTCATTGATTAGAAGTATATTTTTTTCTAACAAATTAAAAAACCCAAACCAATAAAACCCTAAAATTATCAGTGACCTCGGATCAACATCTCTCCTGGATCAAATTATGCTATGACCAAGAAATTTTTCTGCACAGGAGTCACATGAAAGGTGTTTATGCTCTCTAAGGTATGAATTTGCTCCCTAAAATTAATTTTAATCAATATGTTCCTTTTTGATTTATCTGTCTTAATACTACTCCATACATTTTCTGCCTTCTCTCCTTTTAAACTTTTGATTACTTTGAAGTTGAGAAATCCCGTACACATTTCATTAATACCCACCCACTCAGATACTATTTTAAAAATGAGTACTAATTATTCTTGTTTATTAGTACTCCTAGCTAGTAATAATTTAGAGACCACAACAAGAAAGATCTTATCTCTCCATATCATGATGTCTAGATTCTTTTTATCAACCTAATTTATAGACCCAAGAGCAGAAGGTTACATATTATTTCACAGTTCTTTGAAAGTTACTGCAAGCTTTGATAAAATGAATTTTGATTTGATAGGAATTGTTCTAGATTAAAACCTTCAATATTGTTGTATATTGAAAAAAAAAAAAAGAGAAGTGAAAGTGAACAAATTAATTCATGTTCTGCAACAAAAAAAAAATCATAGTGGTATTAATATCAATAATTGGAACTACTGTAATGCATTACAGTTATAGCAATCAAATTGCCAGTCTGGAATAGCTGTTTCATTTTTAACATTCATGAACAATGATGTAGACGATGGTTCCTTAGCTATTAACTGCAGAACAACTAACCCCCCTTCAGAATTCAGCATATTTTTTCAGCTGCAAATTAAGGGAGAAAGCAACATAGCAACAGTTTTTACAACACAGAATTTAAATGCTTGAATAGTCTAGTAGGAAGAAGTGATCAAATCAAAATTTAAGTGACCACTTTACTGTGATAAATCTGCCCACTTCAGTACATATCTCCCAG
Organism: Sinosuthora webbiana; assembly: GCA_013397395.1. NCBI lineage: Eukaryota > Metazoa > Chordata > Aves > Passeriformes > Sylviidae > Sinosuthora > Sinosuthora webbiana. The sequence continues at coordinate 3,228,952 of VXBN01031006.1, forward strand.
GGGATCACTTTAACAGCTTTTTTTTTTTTTTCAAATGGATTGCTACAATGACAAATATTTTCAAAACATTTTAAAAGTTTTGCATGGTAGGTCTTCACAAGACTGTGAGTCTGGACACTTCCAATTGCAATTATTTTTTTTGTATATAGGCCAGTGGATTATTTAAACATATAATTTTAATAGTAGGTTTTTAAGTAGCTTATTTCCTCTTGAACCAGAGAAGCAAGTCTTAACAGTGTATTATTTTTAAAAGGATTTTGTTTCATCAGTTTCAGTCTAGCTGCTTGTTAGTTTTCCTTGTTTAATTATAAAGGGAAGCAGGAAAAATGCTGATCTAAATGATAAAAAAATATTGCATACAGAAGTTAAAAAGGACCTGGCATGGAGGTGAATAGTTAAAGTCTTCTTTCACTTGAACCCTTCCTCATAAATCTCGACTTAAAAGACAGGAACAAGGGTAAGTCAATAATGTGTATTTCATAGCAGAATAAAATTAGGAAGTAATTAAGACCCCACCTACCCTTACGATCAGCTAAAACATAAAAAATATTTACTTTGAATTTGGAATATATTTCAAAAGTCAATTATCTCCAATAGTGTTGAGTCTAAATGATTTTTAATAGGTATGGACTTCTAAAAATCCAGCTGTTATGGCCTGTACTTTACACTGAATCTCTAGAGGTTATTTGACTTATATTGGTCCAATTTACTACATAGCTAGAAAAGTTCCTGTCTTTCCACACCCATCTACTTGCACATCTTCCCTTTAGAGATGAGAAGACAAAGGAAACTCTCAGAGTGTGTAAAGACTCAGAACTTGTACACTGACAATAGTCCTGCTGTGGGATCACAGACTCTGGCATTTCCCCTATGTATCATCCTAAATAGCTCTTCTGAAATTCTGAAGGAGCTAGCAGATGTTATGGCAGGATCCCTTGCTGTCATCTTGGGAGGCTGGGGAGGTCCTGTTGGCTGGGAGCCAGCCAGTGTTATTTCCATCTACAGGAAGAGTGTGAGGAAAGACCCAGAGGCAGCCTGGTCTGATCTGGTCTATTCTGTTCTGTTCTATTCTAGCTTGGGATGAATTGCAATACTTCTAAACACTGCTTAAAGGGAGAGTGGGGGGGAAAAGGGGGAGGTGGCTGGTGACAGAAAGAAAAAAAAGAGCTTGAAAAAAGTGCATGTCTGGATTGCTATGAAGTCAAGATTGCCTTTCAATCTTCCAAAGTATGTGTCTCTAATGATATCAATTTCTGAAATATGTTCTTATGATATGTCAGAGGCAAAATGTTACTTCTTTTTCTCAGAACTTTCTTCAGTATATTTGTAATCTGATAAATTTGATTTAAGGACTGATGTGCATGACAGTAGCTGTGGCCACCATAGCCAAGAACTGTTCACTCCCAGGAACAGAAACAGCTTTCTGTGAAGCTGAGCAGGGTTATGATCAAGAACACCATCAAGGAATTCTCCCACCTATATACACAAAAATAGACAGGACCAAAATGTGAAAAAAATATGATATTATGGTTAATGTCAATATTTAGAAAAGATTGAGAACTGAACTCTTCTGCCCTGCTGAACTTCTAGCAAAGCTGACATTCAGACTTCATAGGAGGAAAAATTTTCACAAATTGTAATTCAAGCATAAGAAAGTTTGATTTCAAAGAACTTAGATTCTTACTCGTTTTCCTTTTACTTCTCACTCTTTCCTAAAGTTCTTAATAATAAAACGTAGCCATGTCTATGTACAAAGATATATTTATTTTCTTCCTGTATAAACGTAGACCTTCAAAAATATTCGTGCATCTTCCTATCACTTAGAGATTTTTTTACAAATGTAAGTCAGCTGAATACACATAGGTACTATTACCTATTTCTATATGTATAAATGAGATAAAAATCAGGGTCATGATTTCCTACAATGCCATGCAATGGCCCATGTTTGTGAACAGGAGACAGAAAAAATCAGAGGAAATATTTTTCATGTGAAAGTATGCTTTTTAAATGGTAAAGAATATTTACACATATAAATATACATTCAGGAAACATACTGTAGTAGTCATAAAATAGCAGTAATAAAAAAATCTTGTCTTGAATTATCTCATATATATATATATCATATATATTGTGTAGGTTTTAATAAGATTGGGAGGCTTCTATTTTTTTGTAAGTTGCAAAAATAGCATCATGCTTCTCTTATATCAGATGTGAGTGAAGTTGAACATGAAACATACCACTTTAAAGAAATAAGTATCAATATCCACTAGCTATAATTTCAAATTACTGACTATAATGAGGTGATTACTATCCATGTTTAGAAGCAGAACAGTTTACAACAAGGCACTCTTTTCAGTACTTTATTCTCAAAAGGCGATGACAAGAAAAAAAAAGATAAAAGTCTAATTTTCTGGAGAGGTTTTATGGTTTAACAGATTCACAGTAAATAAGTTGTAGTTTCATTGCTACTCTTCTCCTGTCCTCCTGATACTGAGCAATTCAATTTAATCTTTTTTTTTTTTCCAGCTAAAAATCTTCACTGTCATATCTGTATAGATTTAAACTTTTACATCGTAGGACTTGTCCTTTACCTATCACTGACCTCTGCTCACCTGCTGAAGTAGCAGCAGTAACAGCAATAGCTAATTTGGGTTTAGTGACTCAAATATAATGCCAGTGTTGCAATCTACTTCAGTGCAGTCAGCAACGTTTGTCCAAACAAATGAATCTCCAGGTTTGAAGCATTTCTCATTATTCATGCGCACTGCCATTAATTTGTTATGCAGCAGATTCCGAATGAGGGAATGAGCTGTGTTGCTGGTTTTTATATGATTTGTTTTTTATTACAGTAACAGTGACTGATAGAATTATTCCCTTATCTACAAAAACACGGGCAGATTTATGCAATATTAATATCTACAGCTAAGTCCAGGCAGGTAGCTCAACAGAGGAGTCCAAACATTCTCATGCAGCTCTAGTTATCCTGAGGTTTCGAACATCCCTTCACTGTCAACAGCAACCATAAAGGTAACATAAAATGTTTAAATTACATTTAAACATTTACAGAAAATAAAAACCAGCTTTCCTGACCAATGTACACCAAGCAAGGTAATAAATTCCTTGGAATTCAAGCTAATCCTTTGGGTTTGCTCCTGCTGCTTTGTATTATTCCCTCACTGTAAACCAGCCAGGCAACCTGCTTACTCAAGCTGATGCTTTATCTTGACCCCCTGCATTTTTCACCAAGACCCATAACCCTCCAGCAATAGGAATCAGCTGCAACTGGGCTCTCCACAGAGTGCTGTCATCACAGTACTTTTCCAGTGATGTAAGGAAAATTCCATAAAGACCTCAATAAGCTTTTCTGAGTTCATCCACCTACTTTTGATTTCTCAGCTCTCTTTGGTGTTAAATTTGTCTTTCTTAACGTCTTCCTTCTACCATCCCATTCCTTCCTATTCCATAGCACAAAATCAGTTTTTTAAATGCTTACATGATGTCTGCAATAGCTCTGCTTATCCGTACTCACAGCTCCATCCAACACCATGAACATAGCAGCATTTACATAATTGTACCTTACATACTGCAAAAACAAATGTTTTAAATAATTGTGAGTAAGATTGATTGAATCAGGGAAAAAAAAAAAAGAAAAAGCCAAAATTCTCATGATAGGTTTGAGACAAGTGGGGAAAACATCATTTTTATAGCAGTTTTGGATGTTATACTGAAGAATTATATAAGTAATAAAATATACTTATCTACTTGTCAATCTGGATGCTCCCAATGTTCTCAAATACTTTTTCTATCTGTGGCTCTAAGACTTTCACAGTACATCAGAAACAATTTTTCATAGGAGATATAACTATGCAATATAGAGCATGGTCTTCTGTGCATATTTTACCTTTACAAGGTGATTGCCATTTTTGGGGAAGTGTCAAATCATAACTAAATTGTTTTGTTAGTATAACCCTAATAACTATTAAATTATACTGTTCTTGTTGTGTATACTGGGCTTCTCTTGAGCATCTTATGTGCTGTGTGCAAACTCATAGACAAATTCATGAAAAACTCTCCTAAAATTTCTCAAGAGCTTCAGCAAAAGAAAAAAAAAAAAAAAAAAAAAAAAAAAAAAAAAAAAAAAAAAAAGTCATGATAATTTCCGCTTTGTCTAACAGGGCCAGAGATATCTGGCCTCATTTTAGATTTTCAGTAGATACCCAATAGCTGTGTAGGACAAACCTTATTCTGGAACTCTAGTTAATGGAGAGAGATAAAAAATTCACCTTAGTTTATACTTTCTAATTAATTAAGTACCAGTACCTATTATGACTCATAAATTTAGTGGAATGCTACGGGTCTATGTCCTATCAACCAAAGGTTTCTCTTGCCCCATTCCTCCACACATGTATAAACAGTTGTTTTTTTATTAAATCAAATGGTGAATATTTCATGCAAAATTAGTATTTTCTTCCATAAATCACTTCTTGATGATATTATATATTTATTTCCCTAGATAAATCTTCTAATCTCAAACAGTTTTTTGAGATCAGTAATTAATCATCAGTACTTTTGGTAATTTCATACATTTTTGCTAAACAAGTGTGATTTCAAATCTTCTTTATATCTATTCCTATCTTATTTATCCTTTTTCATAAATAGCATAGCAGTCAAATTAAAAAAAAAAAAATAAAGTTGAAGCATTAATAGAAATCTAAAGAAAAATAGTTCAGTATTTCACTTCACGAACTTTTTGGCAATGATAATGTCTGTTAGGTTTAGGGTTTTTTTTTTTCCAGTAGCCTGTGTGAGTATTATTTAGCATATTCTTCAAGTATTCTTTAGCTTTTCATCAAGGCCTTTTATCTATTCCTTTGCCAAGGAACAAGGAAAGAAGCAGGCAGAGCATTTAAAACTTGAGAAAATGAAAATATCTCCTCAAAGATGTTTTATCTTACCAGACGTAAGTAATACAACAAAGTAGATCTATTTTCTTAAGGAAAGTAATTTTTGTCACAAAAAAGTTACTTTCAAGACAAAAGTTGTGTGCCACATAGTAAGGTTTTTGAAGATGGGAGAATTTAAACTTTTTGCAAGTCCTAGTGCAGCTTTAACTATTGGTTAGTGCTTTTTTTGACATTGAATAGTGTTTATTGAAAAAAAAGCACAAAATTTTCCTTTCAATACATTGCATGATTACTGCACCCACTGATGTAATTTCTGGTGTTAGGGAGAACATTGAGCCAGTCTGCATTCATACACTGCCAAAATGCACAGTAATACCCTGAATTTTGTCCATTTACTTACTAATGGACAACATCTGCATTGATAGGAACTTGCTGTGATTCATTCAACTGAATTAATCAATGCTCCCATTAGCTTGGTATTTAACATCAAGCCATTCTGGTTTAAAATAAGAAGGGGAAAGACATTATGCCATGTATGTGAACAGGTTAAAAAAAAAACCCAAACAGACAGAAAACCACCATAAAATCAACTCTCATTCTGCCTATAGCCAAGGGAACAGAAGTGATCTGAAAATCAAGATGTTTAAAAAAACATATTAACACTAGTGTTTTGCCTTAACACTATCTGACTGATCTTTTAAAATAATTTTAGAAAACATATGAGAGCAAGTGCTCTTCACATATGTTACTAACTTTTATTATTTGGTCTTCCTAATACAACAAGGCATCAGTAACAACTGCAAACTGCACCTGTGGATGTTTCAGAGCATTGTGACTGTCATAATATCTTATGCAGAAAGGATAACACAGAGCTACTTTTCTTTTGGCACTGACATAGATAGGAAAGCTGTCTTCATAAATAAAGTGTGCCAGTATCCAAATGATAACAAAAATTTGTCAACTGACAGGAACAGGAAGTTTTGAAGAATAATCTGCACATCTGCTAGCATCCTTTAAAATAAATGCTGGCTTCTATAAGCAAGAGAAAGAACATGCTCAAATAAAAGGATAAAGAGTGTGTGAAAAAAATCAGTAAAAACTAACTTCTCAGTTTTCTAATTGCAGCTGGAAATATTTATATTCTTTTGGGGGTAGGAAATAGGAAGACTAATTACACCATAATATGGACAAGTCACTTTACAAAACAGAAATGTAGTCTGAATTAAAGTCTTTGTGCTTCTCTTATATGCATGAGAAAATCAAGGTGGGAAGAAAATATGAAATTGACCAGTCTGATATTTAATAAAGACTTCTCCTTGATCATAATTAGTGGTAATTGTATTATTACTGTGATTTAATTAAAACCAAATAGAATTTTATTTATCAATTATTTCATCATCATAATCATCATCATATTTTTAACCTTACATGTCCATTGAACAGTTAGGAAGATGAAACTGGTTTTCAAGATCCTCATACTCTACATGGAAAAGATTCATTCTACTATTTTTAAAAATAGTCCTAGGAACTTCCAGAGAAGCTGGAGGTGCTTATAGACCATTCTTTTAGGTTGGGATGATGCAGACACAACTTCTGGAAGGGCTACTCCAGAACTGAGAAAGGCCACTCCATACTTACACAGATTTTACATTCTTTCCCTGCACACAATCATTGCTGGCATATACAGAGCCAAGCACTGATGGAGAAAGGATACTGAAATTTTGTTGGACTTAAAAAAGCTGTTCTTATCTTCTTCTGTGACAGTTATTGTTTAATAGAAAATTTTGAATTTTAACATCTTTTACAAGGACCCAATGTTAAGGGACAGATAAATTTTCGTATAAATACTCTTTGGAAGGTTCAAAAATGAACTTATTAATATTCCAGTTCTACATATATGTGAACAAAAGTCATTAACCACTATATTAATGGACTTTTCATGTGAGAATTCAAATTCTTGATAACCATTCCTTAGTCAATCCTCACATCTAAACTCAACCACCTGATTTTTGAATGTCTTTGTGATTTATGTGAAAGCTTGAGTATAACCAGAAAATTGCTCATGAAGATTTATTTGTTTCAAAAGGATATTTCCATCAACATAGATTTAATATTGGTTTATGCTCATCAACAGCAGCTGTATTAAACCCAGTCAAAACAAATTCTGCAAGCAAACGGTTTAGTACAACCTTACATTCCTCAATTTAGTAACAAAATCCAAAGAGAAAATTGCAATGAAATTCTGGGCCTTGGATATGTGCTTTATCACAATATACAGTCATTAGAGTCCCAGTTTTCTCCCTTAAAGGCACTGAAAATATGACTTTGAAGAAGAACAACCTAAGTATGCACAGAAATGTGAATAAGAAGGATACTCTCAAAGGCATTTTTAATGTGTGATGAAAGAGACACAAATCAAAAAGAGTCACAGAAGACAAAGGAGAATGTAATTTTAGACCAAGAATATAGTCAACTTTAATAAGCATAATTGATTTTTCAGGATTGTGAGACTGGAGGAAGAAAACTCTAAAAAAAGGTTTTCATTACACCGAATCAAACAGAAGGGTAACTCCTCAGAGAAATTCAAGGTGACTGTTCTAAATGCCTCCAGTGTCAGAGAGCAAGAAGTGTGAATGAGACACCATCACTTGTGATACACTGGAAACCACATAAATATGGAACATGAAATTTATCTCACCTTATTTAGATATCTCCAAGTTATTTACCAAGTCTAAATCACCTGATCACAAAAGAGTGGCTCTCACTAGTAGGTCATCTCCAAAGACAGATTTATATCCTGAAGGGGCCCAAGAGTTTTTAAAGATTGTAGAGTGTAGACTTAGCATTTTACTTCTAATGTAGTTCTGTTTAAGTGAGGAATTAAAGAGTGGTGCAGTAGGAGAAGACACAATAATCAGATACATATCCAAGTATTTATTGGTTCCTTCAAGGCCTGCTGCCTTTTGTTGCTCCTGCTGTGAAAACTGACACTTCAAAGACCACCCAGCTTTTTGAAGACTAGCATTCTCCTAACCAGGCAGACCACTCCCAAGCCTGTTTCTCCCATTAACAACATCTTCCTAATAGTTCAATCCTCTTTATGTACTGGTTTATCTAAAAATCAGATTGCAGCTTAATGTTCCTTTATTCCAAATTTCAGTAAGGGTCAGACAAAAATCATCTTTAGAGGATTCTAAATTGAATCAATATCTTCAGCAGCCCAGTTCCAGAGTCCTTAAAAGTTACTAACTTTCAATCTTAACTCAGTTCTGTTATTAGCTACTATCTGCCTTTTAGTTATTAGCAGTCTACTGTGCCTTTACTTAACCATATCCTAAACAAGCTGGAAATATATATTAAAAAAAATCAAAAAAAAAAAAAAAAAAAAAATTAAAAAAAAAAAAAAAAAAAAAAAAAAAAAAAAAACAAACAAACACAAAAAAACTTTTCAGCAAGAGCATAGAAAGATGATAGTGAGTCTAACAATTCCAAGCAAGAAAAATTAGCGTGTCACAAAGAACCCTGCTTTTCTAATTTTCTAAACTCTAAGTTCATAATTTTTAATTTCAGATGTTGCAAATATAAAAGAAGGGAAAAGATCCCTTTGAAAAATTTCCTATATTTTTATCAGCTGTCCTGCAGTTGAAACAGCTTTGGAGGGAGTAGCTGTGTCTGTCAGAGCTTATGTTAGACAAGAAACAATCAAGTGTTTTGATCTGCTTACCTGAGTCCTTATTGTACTGGAAATTATTTAAATGTCATAGATTAATAGGTTCTACCTAGATAGAACCTGATATATTAGAATCAAGGAATCACAGATTATGCTGAGTTGGAAGGTACCCATCAGGATCACTGAGTCCAACCCTTGGCCCTGTGCAGGACACCCCAAGAGTCACACCAGGTGCCTGAGAGCATTGTCTAAATGCTTCTCAAACTCTGTCAGGCCTGGAGCTGTGACCACTTCCCTGAGTAGCCTGTTCCAGTGCCCAGCCACCCTCTGGGGGTTTCCATGATATCCAGCCTAAACCTCCCCAACTTGGTTTCTTGCCATTTCCTTGACTTCTGTCACGGGTTATGAGAGTGAAGAGCCCAGTACCTGTCCCTCCACCTCCCCTCTTGGGATGCTGAAAAGTGCAAAGGAGTCCCCTCAATCTCCTCTTCTCCAGGCTGAACAAAACAAGTCTTAAAATATGTATCAGATTATGAATTAAGAGGCTTTTCAAAAACTTATGTTTCTTTCTGTGAGGTCTTATGATAGCTAATTGCTGAAATCTATCAAAGATCAAAGGTGAAAATATGTCCATTCTTTTGAGAATGTGGTCAATAATTTTTTTAAGGGGCAATTTTATATTACTGGTTCAGTGGAATCTAAGTAAGGCAAAGGAATGTTATTATTGAACCAAGCATACAGAAAAAAATATAAACAATTTAAAATAACATTGAACTTTGCAAGATTTCATTTTAAACTCTTTATTTTTCCTTCCCTTATAAATTAAAGAACAAACTATAATAAAAGCCAAAATCAAACTTCTTATATTTTATAAAAATAATCCTCTTATATTGACCCAAGCTGATTTATTTTTGAATATTTTGTTTCATAACAGACTGCATTTATAATTACATTTTTATGATGTAACTGGAAAAAAAGATCAAAGTGAAGAAATTAACTGTGATGGGAACTGAGTTACAGCCAGTTCTACTGCTCACCTTCCTCTCCACCTGGCCAAGCTCCCGATCTGCCTCAAATTAATTTTTTTTTCTCACTACACCCCACTAGATAACACTTACAATATTCCAGCTCTGGGTAAAGAATTAATGCTTCCTGGAGGCAGGTCTTCAAGGTTCCCCTTTAGAGTCCATGGTCCACCATTTCTTACTCTGCCAAAAAAAAACATTTAAGTGTTGCTTCAATTCTCTGAGAACACAATAATGGCAAGTGTGTTTCTTCTGAGATAAATATCAATATCAATAAGTTTTGGTTAGTCATTTTCTTCATGGACACTTGATCCATTTCAGGTCCCAGCCCAAAAGAACTATCTCAGAAGGGGCTGCAATAGGAAGTGGATGACGTTCTCTCTTTCAGTTGTACCACTGAGTGAATGTATAGGCTAAGAAGAAGAACAGAGAGAAATGGAGAAGCAGAAAAGAGATAAATGATCCTGTTACTAGTCACCCTTTGTTTCTAAAGGCACTTGTGACATTCAATACACCTTGAGGTCTAATGGTAGTGGTAATGGGAGTTAGGGGCAGATATTCTCTGCCATATTTAAGAAGAATCTCTGTTTGACAAAGCTGTGTTCATTCCTTTTTATAGATATTTTTATTAATAACTTGGATACTGCAGTTGCAGTAAATAGTGTAAGGTGCTGCTCCAACTGTTTAGTATGTGTTGGATTTGTTCAGGTCCATGTTCTTAACTGACCTGGAGCACACCTGGCTGTTGCTTGCTTGATCAGCCATGCTTATTATGCAAATGAGAAGCATGGTTTGAAAAATCAGAACACAGCAAAATACAAAATACCATACAAAAAAACAACACAGAAAAATGGTGCTGCAAAATCTGGCAATTCCAAACCAAGAGGCTGACTGCAATTAGAAGCAAAAGTACCAGAACGTGGGAGTCCATGTGGACACCAAGCTGAACATAAGACAGCAATGTGGCAATATATCCTCCCCACAAAGAAGGCTAAATATATCCTGGGTTAAATTAGGCAAAATATTGTCAGCAGGTTGAGGGAGATGATCTTTTTCCTCTATTCTGGACTAGTTCCAGGAGAGAGGCATAGACATCCAGAAGAGAGTCCAACAAAGATAGGAAGGAAGGAAGGAA